>MU119365.1:0-111346 GCA_014904845.1 Acephala macrosclerotiorum
TTTATTTATTTATTTATTTATTTATTTATTTATCTATTTATTTATTTATTTATTTATTTATTTATTTATTTATTTTAAAAATAAATCGATTATTATAAATTTTAAATTTTAAATATTATAATTAAACGAATAATATTAAATCTATTAATAAAAATCAATAAAAAAAAAACTTATTAAAAAAATATAAAATTCGTTTAAAAAATAAAAAACTCGATTAAAAAATAATTATATTAATTTAAAAAAAACTCGATTATAAAATTTAATAATAACAAATAATTAAATCGTTTTAAAATTTAATTAATTATTCGTATTTTGATAATTATTATTAAAATTTATAAAAAAAAAATATTATTCGAATATAATTAATTAATTTTATAATTTTATTAAAAAAAAAATTTTTAATCAATTTTTGAAATTTTAAACTAGTTTTTAAAATTTTAATTCGTATATCGACGTAATTAACGTAATTGATAAACCAATAAAAATAATTATATAATTCGAATAATCGAAATTATAAAAAAAATTTTATCGTTAAAAATATTAAATATTTTTTTTTAAATAAAAAAATAAATATAAAATTAATATACGTATTATAATATTTATTATAATTTATTAAAAAATTAAATAAAAAAAATTAAAATAATATATATATTTATTTAAAATTAATATATAAAAATAATTAATTAATTTATAATATTAATATAATTTAATATATTATTATTATATTATTAAATTATAATACAAAAATTATAATAATAATAAAAATTAAATTAATAATAAATTTTTTTTAATTATATTTATAATTACAATTTTATTTAATATAAATAAATAAATTAAAAATTATAATTTAAAATAATAAATATATTTTTAATTAATTTTATAAAACGTTTTATAATATTAATTAAAACTTATTATATATAATTATAATAATATATTATAAAATTAATTATTAAAATAAAAAAATAAAAATTTATATATTATATTTATTATTAAAATAATTCGTATTACGTATTCAAAACGTAATTTAATATAAAAATATAATTTAATTATAATAAAAAAATTATAATAAAAAATATTTAATTAAAATAATAATTATATTAAAATTAAAATTATATATTTTTTAATATTATTATTAATTAATATTTATAATAATATATAATTAAATTAAATAATTTAATTGATTAAATATAGTTATATAAATACCGCGCGCAGTCGTTTATAGCCGTTGAGAATTGAAAGTTTTAATATTTTAAAATTTATTTATTATAGGTCTACTATTGGCGTCAAAATAATAAACTTACGTTATAAAATATTAAGCTGCTATTTTCACCTCGGGCGCTTTGCTGCACAAAACTTTCATCCACTATAGTCCTCTTTATTGCATTTGCTATATCACCGAGTCTCCAAATCTACCATCTATTTCATTGATTTACAAAAGCTTTTTGAGAAACAGCAGGCTGCAAATTGCCAAGAAAAGTGGCCAGGACCGCACAATATCTACCAAGACGTTAGAAAGTTTCATTGTCGAAATTCAAAAGACACCCACGCTGCAGCTCCGAGCAGAACCTCTCTGATTTCGATTTTGGTGGAAAGGGACAGCAATACTGAGAAAACAATCGCAGAGACGAGGACTGTGGCAGACATCCCGCCCCGGTCTAGCGAACCCCAAAAGAGTATAAACACTGGGATTATCAGTACCGCGACAGCTACCAAAACGCTGAGTAATTTCGTTGTTGTAGCAACTCGATTCTGAGAGAAGTAAGTGACCACTGGATCTGAGCTCTGATCACCCTGTTTTGAGGGGGCAAAGAGTCGCTGTGACGTTGTTAGCACTTAAGTATCTCTTATTTAACGTTACGTTAATGAAAGCACAGACATTGAGCCATGAAGATGATAAGAAAGATTGGAAATGATCAATATTTGCAAGCTGGACTAGATCATCCTGGTGCAGAATCCAATCGTCCTCTCCTTCAATGACTGGCTTCTTTCCCTCGATCCAGTAGAAGAGGTATCGATGGTGCCGTTTCAATGGCGGGCCTAACACTCTCAATTGGTTATCCTTCAAAAGCAAGTCATCTGTTTTATTCCATCAGTCTCAGCTTTATTTAAATACTTGGAGTGGTCTACAGTATATTGCAAACTTCTCTTGCAATTGATGTATTATGTCTCTCTGCTTGGTATCCCAGCCTTCTTTGTGTCTGGTTGACTTCAGTCTGTACGCTGTTGGGGAATCCCCATCCGCATCGGTCCGGTCCAAATCTGAAAGCTTCTCCTCCAGAGTCGCAATCTCGGATTGTAGGTGAAGTAACACGCGACTGCTGGTTCGACCGAACTTCCGGAAGATTGCAAAAGTGTCGTCACTACTGACCAAAGCCGCTAACTGGGGATACCCTTCTGGGTAGTCGTTCACTGGCGTCCTCGAGACATTAGCTTCAGCTACGCAACCCGGACCCCTGATGATTTTAGACTTCGTCTACGAACCACTTTCTTGTTTGAAGGGCCTACAGAATTGCATTTTGTCGCCCTTGGATACCTTATTGGGAACCCAGAACTGAAATACCGCGGAGAATAGAGACGTTGCGATATGCCTCAAGCCCAGTTGGGCATTTGGCTCAACGGTTGTGGCTTTGCGATTGATAAGTCAACCATGCTTCCTTAATCTAGGACGAAACCCAACCTGTAGTACTACTGCTTGGCAGCAAACCTTTCCCTGTGCATGACGAACCAAAGGTAGAAGATTTTAAGGAAGTTTGTCTTATAGAAATGTCGCTTCTAGCTGGGCCTCGCTCAGCCTCATCAGAGTTTGAGGCATAGCCTGACGACCGAGCTACCGGGATGGGAAAAGTGAGAATAGCAGTGTCCATCACAGAGAGGTTGGTTATTCCTTAGATTGAAAATGGTTGTTGGCTAAATGTAGATATTATCCATAAGGTAAACTGGATCGAGTTGCTTCGCTGTGCTTCAATGCAGCCCGATGCCGAGTATGATGTGGCACCGCATCATGAAGCTGCGCACTTCCCACCACCGTGTTCTCGCTTGCCATAAGGCCAAATTCATAGAGAAGAATGGCTCCGGTGAAGGGTTTTTATTGAGTCGTCAATTCATTTTCGTGCCACGTTGTGCAAAGTTGCACCAATATCTCTTTTCACTGTGAGGCTCAGTAACCCCTCCATATTTGCAGGCATCGGTAAGGTTGAATCAGAGTAGCTCACCATTACGCAACCATCCCAACACTCCCAACAATTATTACACTCGTGCCTTTCATCATGATCCTCAACGTTTAAGTCTAATTAGTGTCTAGATTCGTGGATAGAACAATCCGGCCAGATCTGCCATGTTCCTCAAAAGACAGCCTGATCAGTCGTGGGGGCTGAGACCCCAAGCAGATCAAAGGATCAGCCAAAGCAGGCTCTTCCGAAACTCAGACTATGAGCCTCACAATTCATCATACACTATAGTGTTATGTAGAAGATCTGCCTTGTTTTCAAACAAACTACGAGGCGGTCTCCAAGACTGGCCCTCTGTGTTGAGTTTCGTAACTTGGAGATCATGCCAATTAGCGGATGAGAAACTCACCATTAACAGCAAATCCAAACCGCTCCCGCCACCACTTTGTGCCAGCTCAAACACCCTGTCCCCGCGAAGGAAGATTATTCGCATAAACGCCGTCCAGGACCGAATCGACTTTGATCACATTCATCAAACGTCGACGCCTCGTTACAACACGTTGCAAGAACATTATTTCTCCAAGGTTTTTGTTGATAAGCCTCGCCTCCTGCATCTCCAAAGGTCACCGCTAAATGCTGTTGGGCGGAGGTGCAGTAGCGTGAAATAGGCTGCGCCTTGGGCTGGGCTGGGAGCCTGAGGGGCTGGACGCAATCAGCCTATAGCCGCCGTCAGAATGGGGCCTGCCGTGCGACAATATAGGCATAGTGATAATGTATTTTATTAGGCTTTTTTGCTGGGCTTCCTACAGGGGTACCAATCATTAGACGATTGTTAGACGACTGGGTGAGGGCAAATATCCTGCGAGGTGCCTCGCGACCCATTCAGGCATTTTCTCTGCACTGCCGCCCGAGGCTCTTTCGACATGAACATATATATGATGGCACTCTTCGCCTCCGCCAGCAACCATCATTGAGGCCGATACCCTTCGCCTCCGCCAGCAACACAAACCATCATTGAGACTGAAACTCTTCTTCAAAAATGTCCTCCGGTTCAGATATCCGGCTTTCGTCTTCCCTCCCCTTCGTTATTCACATTCACATTCAAATACAACTTAAGGAGCAAGTGCCCTCAACTGTGTTCAATCTCAATGCCCGATTAACAGGAAATAGTCCTGTAAGACAAAGGTAAATGACTGATTGGGCTGGGAACTGCGATAACATCGTTGATAGATCGCATCAAAAGATCAATACCGTCTAATACACGAGCGGTACGCTGTTCTGAAAGATATCGCCGGCATTAGGAGTTGAAGATCAACTTTCCTTACAGCCGCAACCATATCCATAGGTAAGTGGCAGCACTGTCTGGGGCGATTTAAAAGCGATCCCAGAAGCTCTGCATGGGCAAACAGACAAAGTCCCACTTCAGCACACTGCAAGGCAGACCTCACAACATGGCCCGAGGTTCTAGCCGGCCTCATTTGAGTTCATGAAGCTGTGCTTTCAAGGTTCTTCTCGAGGCTCTCTTGGTCTTGGAAGCCGGAGGAGGCTGTGCTATAGCAACGTCCAGTTAATGTCTAAGATATTCCACCTTCAGCCTTTTTAAGTCTTCTATAGCCTCTCAGCATGCGCCTAATCGTAGATCAGCCTTGGCTAGTCTATAATGGGGCTGAGGAAAGGATGAGATATCCTCACACTGTGAATTGTTGCCCTAGTAGGCGCACAGCCCACCTACAAGCTCAGCCAAGGAGGGGAACCTGCGTTGCCAGCAAGTACTCAATGTCACAATTTTCTTGTTGGATAGGGTTGCATCAAAAAGCCTGGGAGTTAGGCCAGAATCAATAACTTGAAGTTCATGTCTCGGCTTTGTCTCGACCTCGAGAGCTGTAAGATAGAGTTGCCAGCATACACCAAGACGTGATCCTTCCGCTAGCATGCCCTCATATTCTACAGCTTCCTGCGAAGCAAGCAGTCAACGTGTGAGGCACCACATGGTTCTGACTTTTCCTTCGGGGCGAGTATATCGTCAAGCTACGGTGTCATGTCCTATGAAACCAAGACCGGTAAGTTTTATTATTAGGGGTCATGCGAAAAGTTGCTAATCACAGCACTAGCATCCTCAACCGCAATTCCCGACACACTAGACTTCCCACCGAACATTATATCGCCCTTGGCAGAGAGATGGAAAGACCGGGGCATAGAAAGCACGTATAAATCTTTGCTTGATGAACGCGGCTTCAATTATTTGTTTTTATATGGTGGATTTGGTTTTGTTGCAAAGGGTTTACATATTGTAAAAGGGCAATGGTTTTCAAAGAGAAAAAGCCCATGTCGGAATAAAGATCAGAGAAATCACGTGTTGAAGTCACATGATCGGGCATGTGACTTCCTAGCTAGCATATAAGGGCGAGCTTTCTTCGGAAGCTCCTTTTTTACTTCTTCGTATACAAATATAAGTATATAACGACATTAAATCGAGATAACGATTTTAATACTTTGTATTTTTTATATTATTATTATTTATATTAATATTTTTTAAATATTAATTTTTTTAATAATTTAATTTAATAAAAATTATATAATTATTAATTTATAATTATTAATTTAAAAAACGTATAAAAATTATAAAACGAAAATTAATTAATATAATAATATTTAAAATTATTAAATAAATTATTTATTTATATATTTTATTTTATTAATTAAATAAATTAAACGTATTTTAAATTATATTATAAATTATATTTTTTTATTTATTATTATTAATAAGTTTTTTAATAATTATTTATTTATTTATAATAATAAAAAATAATTTTCATTTAATTTAATAATCTATTTATAAATAAAAATAAAACTTTTAAATAATTATATAAATTAGTAATAAAAATCGCGATTTTGCGCGATTTTTGCGATCCGGTATTAGGCTTACAAATGGCCGAGACCTAGTCTGCCTAGTTTACCACAATAATATTCCCTTTGTCATCCCGCTATATACGGATTCTCTTCTTTAATAGAGAGATCAGATTGTTTTTGCAGTTTGCCACCCTGGATTTCAACACGCATTGTTTTGTAAGTTTATCTGTTGGAGAATGTGTGTGAGGGTGCGATAAAATATGTCCTTTGAAGTTTGTGATCTCTGAAAGCAGCGACAGAGAGCTGCAGTATATAGTTCCTAACTCTAAACACTCTTTCCCCAGAGATTGAAGCTGTACGAGGGGAAAGTATCATGGAGGCTTTCTGCTCAGACGAGGAAGTTCCTTCCTGATGAAAGAAAACAATCCGTGCGCCATGGGCTGCGACGCTTCTGATACAATTGGTGGTGGATATCGAGACCGCCTCTCCCCCTGAGAGTCCTTTCCACCGTCACCTAAACGCAGATGGGCTTTCAATCTGCTTGTGTCTTGTTTCCAGCGAGATCTCTATAGACTCAAGGTAAGAGCTGGTGTGGAACGCGAAGGAGTTCAGCAGCGAGCGGTAGTCAAGTCAAATTCCTCGTCTGGTACGTCCATGAGTCTCACAATATTGACTGGTTTCATCAGCATAACTTCTGGGGCTCCATTCCAGCCACTCATTGTTCGTCCTTCTTGCCAGTGTCGGCGGATATGTAGATATCTTCTCGCTTCACCCAACCCAAATACAGAACAAATGTCGCAGCGCTATAACAGGTCATCAGATGCACAATGTATCCTTTCGTGTAGATGCCCTGTTCGTGGCGTCGCCAGGGATCACGACTTCTGAATGTACGAGGGCAGAAAGTACAAAAGATCTGATAGTGAAAAGAGCGCTAATGAATCTGTAAACTAACTCCGGTATCGAACACTTCCATACAGTCAGAAATTGAGCATTTGAGGTACACGGCTCTTCCGTTGGCTTGTATTGCACGCTCTAGTATCGTCGCTGGAGGACATAACCTAGTCCTATGCTCAGGACTGGTAAATTTTGCATCGAGAAACGATCCTTCACCTATGCTCGAGGATGCCGGATTTTGAGAGGAGCTTTGCCCTCTCATGCGGCTTATCCCCGCTGTCCCTGATACCTGGATGTCGGGTTCCAGGGCTTTCGAGACCGAACGTCCATTGAGTGTAGATGAGCGGCGAATGTTTGCTGAGAGACGTCGATGTAGCTTGATGCTGTAGCGTCCACTGTGAGTTGAAGTTCCAGAGTATGAAGTACAAGAGGACGCCACTGAACGAGCCTTGGACGCTGTCTGGGCGATTAGTCCAGCAGAATTATCCATACCAAGTCAATTTAGATCAGACCTGTTGCGAGGCAGTGCTTCACTGGCGTGTGTAGCAACAACCTCAGGAAACGTAACGTCATCAGAAACAGGTAGGCGAACCAGAGTATGCACGCAGCGGACATCACCTTCATCACACCGTATGCTGTTAAACCTTGCTGTGCAAAGCTTAAACGCTCTCATCACTAAGCCCTGATTCACGCTGACGCTCGTCATATCGGACGCGGAATAATTTGGAGAAATCGCGGCTCGCAAAGGTTGACGTTGCTAAAAACAGGAGATACCCCCCCTCCCCTTGCTCTCATTCTTGGCAGACCCAGTCGCAAATGAGAGCACCCAATCAGAGGCCCTCTTCAGCTGTCTGTGCTCCCACCTGTTTTTTTGCATAAAAGTCTGGAGCATGCTTTCTCAGGGCCTGGACCTTGGACGAGAAACAGAGAAGTGAAGATGGTGTGGTGGAAATTCCAAGGCGGAGTGCGGTTTTGGTTATGTCACCTATGCAATGTTATTGGTGACTGGTGCTTGCTTTTACCACATTCCGGATTGGGTGCAGCATATGGATAACCCATTGTACAAACCTTTTGGAGGGAGCTTAGGAGATTATTCTGCATAGGAAGAGTAGGGCGCTCGACGGATAGTCTAAAGCGTTCTTCTTCGTAGCTTGAAGGCTCTGCACCGTGGCCTAATCCAATGGGAGAAACGGACTCTAATAGCTCGACCAACCATTTTCTAGCTTGCAATGGAAAAGAAACTCACGAAACCTCCAATTATAGCGCCGGTCATGTTTCACTCTTGACAAGTGACTCCTGTCAACATGTCAACCTCACCCTAAGTCGAGGAGAGAAATGACACCACAGAAGCCATCAAGCTCGAAAAGACCATCGAGAGAGAACACTCATGGGTCAGGTGGAATAACTCAATCCTCCTGTACTTAGAATGACACCATAGTCCATATCCACGATCATGGCAAGTAAACGAACCCCACTCGGCTTTGAAGGAAAGGTAGATCAACCAATGAGCAGAAGAGAGAGGGGCCCAGAAAGTCCAAGTAAAGCTGGGAGAATCAAAATGCGACCTTGTACTCATACGGTAATATAAGAGTTGCGACTATTGCTCTCGGCTACTTTAAGTAAGATTAATAAAAGGTCGAACTTTTTAATATTTTTATTTTAAAAATTTATATTAAATTAAATATTTTTTTTTATTAAATTAAAAATAAAAGTTTAAATTTGTTTTTTTTATAATAATCGAAATTAAATAATAAATATTTTTTTTTTTATATATTTTATAATTTAATTATTATAAAAAAAAAATTCGATTTTTGAAAATATTAAAAAATTTCGTTTATTTAAAATTATTATTTAACGATAAATTTATATTAAATTATTTATTATTTAGTATAATGTAAAGTAGAAAGAAAAAAACGATTTTTATTCGTAAAAAACTTTTGAATCTCGTAATTACTTTTACGTCGTTTATTAACAATTGAGAACTTATTTCGATTTTCGAGTTTAAAAATATATTTTAATTTTTTTTTTAATTTTTTTTATATTTTATAATCATTTTTATAAAATATATTAAATTAAATTTGAAAATTTAAATTAAATTAAAATTTGCAAAATATAGAAATAAATAGTATTATATTTTAATTCTCGACGTTTAATTGGTTCGAAAAAAAACTCAAATACTTTAAATCATTAAAATTGTCGTATAATCGAATTTAAAAATACTAAAATTTCGAAATTTTACGATTTTAATTACTTATTTATAAATTTAATAAACTTTTTATAATTGTATTATAAATTGAAAATATATTTATATTATTTAAATTTTTAATTTCAATTTATTTAAATAAGTAATTATTGCGTAATTTTAATTTTAATTACGAAATATTATAAATCGCGATTATACTCGTTAAAAAAGTTTTTATCGTTTAATAAAATTTACTTTAAAAAAATGCGATGAATTAAATTAATCGTAGTAATTTAATATAAAAAACGAGAATTTCAAAGAGTATTTTTTTAATAAATATAATTTTAATAACTATATATAATTAATTAAATTAATTGTAATAATTCAATATAAAAAACGAAAATTTTAAAGAATATTCTTTTGATATAAAACTCTATAAAAAGTGTGTTTTTATTTAAGACTTTTATCAGTTTATTAGTTTATCAATTTATTCGACTTTGGAAAAACGTTTTTCTAAGCGAATTACTTTCTTCGTATTAACGAGAATTATTCTAATTTTAAATATTTATAAAACGCTCAAATTGAAAGTTTTTGACTTTAAATTTGAATCATTGAATAGATCTAAAGTAGATCTAAAATAGTAACTATTCTCGGTCGAGTATAGAACAAACGTAACAAGCGTAAAAACAAGAGAAAATGAAAGTATACTCGCGAAATACGAGTCGTATTAAATATTACTTGATCGAGAAACGAAACGAAGACATGTTTTTTCGTTAATAAAAATATTTTAAATTGGTTTTTTATATTTTTTATTTTAAAAAAAGAATTAATTTTTATATTAATATCGATTAATAAAAAATTAAAATTTAATAATAATTAAAATAAAAAAATTTATTTATTAAAAAATTATTTTTTGAAAATAATAAATAAATAAATTTTAAAAATAAAAAATTGAAATTAATGAAAATTATAATAATATAAAATTATTTTTTTCGATTTTTTTTGTTTTAATAATATATTTATTTAAATTAAACGAAAAATTATTTTTATTATTATTAAAAAATATCAAATTAATTAAATTAATAATTATTATATTTTTTATATTAAAATATTTTTTTTGTTTAATTTTTTTAAATAAATTTTATTATAATTATAAATTTTTTATATTTTGTTTTTTAATTTTTTTTTATTAATATTATAAATTAATATAATAATCGATTTAAATTTATTAATTTTATTAATTGAATTAAATATTTTTTAAAATTAAAAAATAATCGTTTTATTAAATATTTATATTTTCGATATATAATTTATAATATAATTTAATAATAGAAAATAATAAAATATTTCGATTATTATTTTATTATAATTATAAAAAACTATATAAAACGATAATAATAATTTTTTAAAAAATATTATTCGTATTAATATTTTAATTATTAAAATTCGATCGTTTTTTAAAAAAAAAACTCGTTATTTAAAAATTTAAATTCGATATTATAAAATTTAATCAACGATTTTTTTTATTTAAAATTGTATTAATTATTAATAAAAAGATTTTTATCGTTATATATTTAATTATATTGATTAAAAAATTATTATTAAAAAAATATATAAAATAATTCTTATATTATTATTATTTAATTATAATTTTATTTTATGATTTTTTTTAATATAATTTTTAAATTATTAATAAAAGTTTAAAAATTTTAATATCGATATAAATAGTAAATTCAAAAAATAAATTATATTTATTATATTATTTAATTCGATAAAAATTGAATTTTAAAAATAAATATTTAAATCGAAATTTAAAAAAAAAATTTATTAAATTTTAAATCAATAAAATATTTATTTAATATTTTAATTCGAATTATTCGATTAATAAATGTAATTTTTCTTTTTTTTTATTCGTTTAAATCGTAAATTTTTTAAATTAATTTATTGTTTTTTTAAATAGAATATAATTATATAATCGCTATAAAATTAATAAATATTTATAAAAAAAATAAAATTATAAAATTATTCGAATATCGATTTTAATTTATTAATAAAAATAAAATAAAATTACTATAAATAAAAATATTAATAATAAAAATTATATATTTGTTTTAAAATAAAATTATTATCGTTTTAATAATTTTATTAATTAATTAATTTTTGAATAAATAATAAATATAAATATTTAATTTATACGTATAAAGATTTTATAGTATATATATTTAAATATACGTTTAAAAAAAAAGAAATTATCGTTGTATAAATAGATTATAAATATAATAAATTTTATTATATTATTTTTTAGTTTTTTTATATATATTATAATTAATTTTTATAGTTTAAATTCTTTTTTTAAGTTTTTAATTATTAATTTATAATATTATTTATTATTAAATTATTAATACGTTTTATTAATAAACGCGATTAATTTATTTAAAAATATTATTAGATATTTTTAAAATTATTATAAATGAAATTTTTTCGTAAATATATTATATTTAATTATTAAATTACAATTATAATTATTTTATTATATTTAAAATAAATAATTTTTTTAATAATAAAAAGTTTTTAATACGTTAATATATTAATCGTAATAATAAAAATATTTAAATTGAAAATTCGAACAATTTAAATAATAAAAAAATAAAACGAAAATAAAATTAAAATATTTATATTAATAAATACAATATTAATTTCGAGTTTTAAAAAAATATTAAAAAATATTTTAAATATTATATAGAATTCGAATTATTAATATTAAACAACGTAAAAACTTTAAATAAAAATTAATATTTTTTTTATAATTTAATAATTAAATATATTATTAAAACGTACAATTTATATCGTTATAATTTAATTCGATTTTTTTGAATTAATTTTAATAATATAATTAAAATCGAAAAAACGTATATATTTTTATAAATATATACTCGTATTACGAAAGTTTTTACGTAATTTGAAAAATTAAATTTAATTTTTCAAATTATTTTAATTAAAATTATTATTTATAATTTTAATAAATTTATAAAACTATAAAATTAATTCGTTTATAAAAAATATTTTCTTATTAATAAAAAATTTATAATTTTTATTTAAATATTAAAAATTATTAATTATTAATTTTATTCAATTTTTTTAAAACGTTATAATTTTTTTTAATAATATTAATATTTTTATATATAAAAACTTTTAATAAATTTTATTTATTAAAAAATTAATTATTTATAATTTTACGAAATAATTCGAAATTTATTTACGATTGTATTATATATAATTTTTTAAATTAAATTGTTCGTTTTATACAAATAATGTATTAAATCGAAAAAAATACGAAATTTTTATAATTTAAATTTTTTTTAATTAAATTATAAAAAAATATATTAAATTTAAATTTTTAAACAATATATAAAATATTTTTTAAAATATTTTACGATTTTTTAATACGAATAAAAAAATACAATATAAAAATTATAATCGATTTTAAAATTTTAAAATTTTAATATTAAAAAATTTTTATATTAAAAATTTTATTATTATTAATATTAATATAAAAATTATAATAATATAAAACTTTTAAATTAAATATAAAATTATTAATAATTTAATAAAAATAATAAAAAATTTGATTTAATTAAAAAAATAAATATTAAAATAAAATATATTATATATTATTTTAATTAAAATTAATAATTATAATAATTTGAATTTTAAAAAATATATTAAAAAAATTAATTTAAAAATCGATTATTAATTTTCGTTTTTTTTTATTATTTATAAGTTTTTTTTTCTTAAAAATTAATTTGTTTTTTATATTGATTTTTTTTATTGTTTTAATTTATATTATTATAATATATAAATTTTAAAATTTAATATAAAATAAAATTTATTATATATAAATTTTTTTAATATATAAAATATACGTTTTATTATATTTTTTTAAAATTAAATTTTTTTTCGATTTAAATAATATAAAAAACAATTTTTTAATATTATTTATTATAAAATAAATTAATTTTAAAAAATTTAAAATTATATTTAAATTAAATAAAATTTATTTTATTTATAATTTTAACGTTTATTTGTTTTTTAAATAAATATTTTATAATTATATTAAAGAAAATCGTAATATTTTTAATAATATTAATATTTTAAATTTTAAAAATAATAATATATTTAAATTTAAAAAATAAAAAAGTATATAAATTATATAATAAATTTATTTTTAATTTTAATTTAATAAAAGTTTTAAAAATTTAAATAAAAACGAAATAATTTTACAAAATTTATAAAATAAAAAATAAAATAAAATAAAAAAAATTTAATTTTTTTTTAAATTATTTATTTCGAATATAAAACGATTAATATAAATTAATATATATAATTAAAATATAAAATTTATAAAAATTGTAAAAATAAAAAAAAAATTATAAAAAATAAAAATAATAATAATATCGAATATTAATAATAATAAAAAAAAAATAAAAAATAAAATATTAATATTAACGCGATTATATAATTCATATAATAATAATAAATTTAATTCGATTAATAAATAAAATACTTTGTAAAATCAATTAAATAAAAAAATAAAATTTTAATTCGATTAATAAATAAAATATTTCGAAAAATTAATTAAATAAAAATATATAAAAAAATAAAAAATAAAAAATCGATATAATAAAATAAGTATTAAATTTATTAAAAAAAAATTTAAATAAAAATAAAAATTATATTTATAATATATATTAAAAATTTTAAAACGAATTTAATAATAATTTATATATTAATAAAAATTGAAATAATAAAAATTGAAAATTATTTTTATTAATATAAAATTTTTTATTATTAAAAAAAATTAAATAATTTATAATACGTAATTTATTTAATTAAAATTAATAATTTTTTAAAATGTTTTTTACAAATAAATATTATTAGTTTTTTTTTTAAAAAAAAACCCGGATTTTAATAATAAAATTAAAATTTTAAAAAAATTTTTTTTTTTTTTTTTTGAAAATTTAAATAATTTTAATAAATTTTATAATAAAACTATAAAAATTTAATATTATTTTATTTTTAATTTAATACGATATAATTAATAATATTTGAAATTATTATAAATATTTTTTAAAAATTTTAATTTTTATTTTAAAATAATTAATATTATTTTAAAAATTTTTATTAAATTCGTATAATAAAAAATATTTCTTTTTTTACTCGACGCACATTTTGCTTCGCAGGCCTCGCAGAGGCGCCCCTGTGGGGAGCTACAAAGTCTTCGACTTTAGTAATTTACTCTTATTTCAAGTTTCAAGCTAATAGCTCTTAATTTGAGCGTTTTATAAGCATTTGAAGGTAGGGTAGTAGTTCTAGATTCTGCCGGGCGGTGAAGCCGATAAGCCGATAAGCTCCTTAATGCCTAAGGCAAAAACGCACTGCGGAGCCTCATATTACCAGGGGGACACCCCCTGGGACCCCCGTCTTTATATTCGATTGCTACGATCGATTTAATTAATTTGAACTACGTTACTTAGTATATGATTCCAGGGGGAGACCCCCTGGGACCCCCCTTTAGAGCTGCGCAGCTGTAAAGCTGGAATGGGATGGATTTTCGTGTATTGTTGCCTTAGCGCCTTAGGCATAAACGCACTTCCAGCAGAGCCTCACACCAGGGGGACACCCCCTGGGACCCCCGTCTTTATATTCAATTACTACGATCAATTCAATCGACTTAGATTACTTTACTTAGTATATAATTCCGGGGGGAGACCCCCTGGGACTCCCCTTAAAAGCTGCGCAACTATAGAGATACTAGCACTTAAGTGAGTAAGTAAGTCCCTTAGTGCCTAAGGCAGAAACGCACTTAGGAGTTTTGCGGTCGCTATTTTTGCTGAGTGCGACTATATTCTATTGATTTGCGCAACAACGGATTAATAGAATCGCTTGAAATTTGGAATATAGCAGTATTTGAATGAGTTTCAACTCATTTCTAAGTCTTATATTGTTTGAATTAGCTAATATATTATAATTGTAGACGCAGCGCGGTCGCACGTAAATCGAGGTTTTGGTGTTCTTCACCGGATCGGCTGCATATTAATCCGAAGTCACGGGACTGCGGAATTCCTTAACAGACCAATCAAATCGCTGCATTTGGGCACCTCGGTTAAATTTGGGTGAAATCGCTCATTGTAAGTGTTGATGTCACGTGCATACAGAAAAGTTGACATTAGTCCTTAAGTCGGACAGGCAATTATTAAATTGAAAATAATAATAATAAATATATAAAAAAAAAATATATTCCTTATTTTTTATATTTTGGATTTAATTATTAAATTTTATTAAATTAATAATAATATATCGAATAAATTTAATTATAAAAATTTAATATAAATATAAATAATATATACATTAATATAAAAAAAGTTTAAAATAATTTCATTTAAATTAAAAATTACATTTTAAATAAAATTTATTTATAGTTTAAATTTTATATTAAAAAATAAAAATAAAAATATTATAAATATATAATAAATATAATAATAAAAAAAATATAATAAAAAAAACTATTAAATTTATTTAATTATTTATTTTTTAAAAAAAAATTTTTTTTTATATTTATAAAAAATATTTAAAATAAATATATTAAATAAATTTTAATTATAATATTATATTATTATCAAATAAATAAAAAAAAAATATTAATAAAAATATTTAATAAAAAAATTTTACGATTTTTTTTAAAAAAAATTAAATAATAATAATAATATATTTATTAAATAATTAAAGTATTATTTTAAATTTTTATAATTTTATATATTTAAAAAAAAAATCGTAAAAATAAAAATAAAAAATATATTTTTTAATAATTTAAAAAAATTTGTAAATATTATTATTAATAATCGAAAATCGAAAATAATTATTAAATTCGATTAATTAATTTAAAAATAAAAATAAATTTTTTTTTTAATAAATTTAAATTAATTTTAATATTAAAAAAATAAATAATTAAATTTTATTAATATATTTTAAAATAAAAATAAATTTTTCTTTTTAATAATTCGAAATTAAAATAATTAATTATAATTAATATATTTTAAAATAAAAATAAAAACAATTTTTTAATAATTTAAAAATAAAACAATTAAAATTTAAAAATAAATAAATAAATATAATTAATATATTTCAAAATAAAAATAAAAATTAATTTTTTAATAATTTAATAATAAAATAATTAAATTTAAAATTAAATAATTAATTATAATTAATATATTTCGAAAAAAAAATAAAAATATATTTTTTAATAATTTAAAAATAAAACGTTTAAAATATTAAAAAATAAAAAATTCGAAAATAATTAATTATTAATTTTTTTAATCGATAAAAATATTTTTATTTTATAATTTTTATATATTTATTTTTTATCGATTTAATATTACAATTTTTAATTGTATTATATATTAAAGTTTTTATAATAATAAAATAAAAAATTAATAATAATTAAATATTAATTTTTAAATTTATAATAAAATCGTTTTATTATAATAAAAACGAAAAAAAGAAATTATAAATTAATTAATTTATTTTATAATAAAAATAAAAATATATTTATTAATAATATTTAAAAATTAAAAATTATTTTTATTTTTATTTTAATTTTATAATTAATAAATAAAAATAACAATCGATAATAATTAATTATTAGTTTTTAAATTAATAATAAAATTGTTTTTTTATAATAAAAAAATATTTTTTATTAATCGTTTTATTGAAAAATACAAATATTATTAATATTATTAATTCGTTAATTAATTATTAATATTATCGAATATTTTGATTTAATATTAATATTATTAAAATACTATTAATAATATTAATTTATAATTAAATGTTTAAATATTTAAAACTTATAATTTATAGTATTTATTTAATTTATTATAAAAGTTTTAAATAAATTTATCGAGCGCGTATTAAAATATTAAATTATAAAATTAAAAATTGTAAAATTTTAATATTTTTACTAAGAAATTAACAATCGTATTTTATTCGACTAATTATTGAAAATATCGAAATAATCGATAAAAATAAAAAATAAAAATATTAATACTATTTAAAATTTAATCGTAAAATCGATTAATTCAAATAAAATTTATACGTGTAAAAAATACCGATTATATATACGAATAAACACTACAATTAATCGATATTGAGAATTTGAATTAAAATATTTAAAAATTAAACGATTTAATTGATTAAATATAATTATATAAAAATCGTGTACAATTGTTTATAGCGCTCGAAAATCGAAAGTTTTAATATTTTTATTAATTGAATTCATTTATTAATCGATTATTAATTAAACGTTAAAGTTTTAAATATACAATTACTATATAATATACTACTAGTAAATCGCTAGTATTATTAGCAATTGATTAATAATAAAAAAGTTTTTAATATAATTTGTATTAAAAAATAAAATAAAATAAAATAAAAAAATTATAATAATTTATAAAAAACTTTTTAATATTATTAAAAAGTATTTATTAACGTAAAATAATTATATAAATATTACGATTAAAACTCGAAATTAAAATAAATAAATAAAATAATTAATTAATTAATAAATTTATTATTATAAAATAATTAATTAAATAACGAAATAAAAAATTAAATAAAAATATATATTTTTTATTTCATAAATTTCATAAAAACGTTTTTATAAAAAATTATAAAAAGTTTTATTTTATTAATTAATAAACTTTTTAATATTTAAAATAAAAATATATTATAAAATTTAATATTATTAAAAAAAAATTTTAAAATTTTTTTTAAAAATTAATAATTATAAAAATATTTAATATTTAAATAAATAAATATTTTAATATTTAAAATAAAAATATAATATCGAATAAATAAAATTATTTAAAATTTAAAATTTAATAATATTTAATTAAATTTTATATAATTTAAATTAATTAATAAATTATAATTACAAATATAATATAATTAAAATTTTAATATTTTTTATTAAATTAATTATATATTAATACGAAATTATAATATAATATTTTATTATTAAATTTTTAATTAATTAATTAAATTATTATATTTAAATATTTTAATTATATTAAGAAAAATTATTACGTATTAATCGTTTATTAATAGTACACGTTATATAGTAATTGTATATTTAAATTTTTAATATTTAATTAAAAAAATCGATTATTAATTAATAATTAATTAATAAATAAATTTCGATTTATAAGAATATTAAAACTCTCGATTTTTAATAATTATAAACGATTATACGCGATTTTTATACAATTATATTTAATTAATTAAATCATTTAATTTTTAAATATTTCAATTTAAATTTTTAATATCGAGTAATGTAAATAATATAATTATTTATATACGAGATTAATATTTTTTACATATATAAATTTTATTTAAATCGATCGATTTTATAATTAAATTTTAAATAATATTAATATTTTTAATTTATATTTGTATTTATTTTTTTAATATTTTTAATAATTAATCGAATAAAATATAATTATTAATTTTTAATTATTAATTAAATTAAATTAAATAAAATTTAATTAAATATTTTTAAATTTTAAATTTTAAATAATTTTATTAATTTATTATTACGAAAATTAATAAAATATAATTATATTTAATAAAAATCGCAATTATAAAATTTTAAATATATTTTTATTTTAAATATTAAAATATTTATTTAAATATTAAATATTTTTATAATTGTATAATTTTTAAAAATAAAAAATTTAAATTTTTTTTTTAAAATTATATATTAAATAAAATAATTTAAATTAATTAAATTCATTATAATAATTTATATAAAAAATAAAAATTTTAAAAAGTTTTTTTTTAATATAAAATTTTATTAAAAATATATTTTTATTTAAAATATTAAAATATTAATAAAATATTAAAAAAATTTGAAAAGTTTTTTTTTGAAATTATATATTAAATAAAATTATTTATATTAATTAAATTAATCGTAATATTTTAATATAAAAAACGAAAATTTTAAAAAGAATTTTTTTAATATAAAATTCTATAGTAAATACATTTTTATTTAATTATTGAAATAATTGTATAGTTTTTAAAAGAATTTTCAAAGAATTTTTCTTTGAAATTATATATTAAAAAAAATAATTTAAATTAATTAAATCGATCGTAGTAATTCGATATAAAAAACGAAAATTTTAAAAAATGTTTTTCTAATATAAAATTCTATCGAAAATACGTTTCTATTTAAAGTATTAAAATAATAAAATACTAGAATCTAGTTTTATAATTGCGTAGTTTTTAATAAAAGTTTTAAAAAATATTTCTTTAATAAATAACATTTTATAATTAATTAAATCGATCGTAATAATTCAATATAAAAAACGAGAATTCTAAGAAATATTTTTCTAGTAATAAAATTTCGTAATAAATAAGTTTTTATTTTAAATACTAATAAATTTATTAGTTTATCGATTTTATTACTCGATAGAATTTCGAATTACTATTTTATTATAATAATTCAAATATTTATAAAACGTTTAAATTAAAAGTTTTTAATTTGAAATTTGAAATAAAAATATATTACTAAAATCGAAAACTTTGAAACTCTTCGTAAAAACGTTTTTACGAAGTTTGCGAAATAAAATATACGTCGAATATCGAAAAAAAAACTCGTTTATTAATTAATTCGTTTATAAATCGACAACGAACGAATTTTTTCTTTCGAAATAAAAAAAACATTTTATTATTTTATATTAATAAAACGTTTATAAAAATTCGTTTTTGTAATTATTTAATTACAATATTTAAATTAACTAATTAATAAATAATATATTTAATTTATTATAATTTATTTTTGTTTTTTATTTTAAAAAGTTTTTATAAATAATAAATTTTAATTATTTAAATTTATTTTTATATTAATTTTTTTATATTTTTTAATATTAATTAAATAATTTTAATTTTAATTAATATTAAAAAATAATTTTTATTTTAATAATTTTTAAAATTAAAATAATTAATAATTATATATATTATTTAATAATATAATAATAATAAAATAAATTAAAAGTTTTTATTTTATTTAATTATTTTATATTTTTTTTATATTTTTTATAATTAAATATATTAAAATTTATATAATTATTTTTTAATTATTTTATATATTAATATATATTTATAATTTTAAATTTTAATATAAATATTTTTTTTATTAAATTGCGATTTTTATTTTGAATAATAAAATATTTATATTAATTTTTTTTAATTAATTTTTTTATTTATAATATTTTTTATTTTTAAAAAAAAATCTCGTTCGATAATTTATTAAACGAATTAATAATAAACGAAATTTTTTTTTAATATTTAATATATATTTTATTTTATAAATTTCGTAAAAAAAATTTATAAAAAATTATAAAATTTTCGATTTTATTAATTTATTTAATTTATTTTTATTTTAAATTAAAAAGTAAAAATTTTTAAATTAAATATTTTATAAATATTTAAAATTAAAATTTTAAATTTTATTAAATAATAAAAATCGATAAATTAATAAATTTTTTAATTATTATAATCGTTTTAATTAATTATAAAATTTTTTTTTAATATTTTAATATTTAAAAAAAATTTATTTATTATAAAATTTTAAATTTTTTATTTTTTTATATTAAATTATTACGATTAATTTAATTAATTTAAATTATTTTTTTTAATATAAAATTTTTATTTTAATTAATAAATAAATTAATTTACGAATTATAAATTATTTTAAATAAATTTAATTTATTAATTAAAACGAATTAATTTATAATTAAATTTTTTTATAATAATTATAAAAATATTTAATATTTAAAATTGAAATATATTTAAAAATTTTAATATTTTTTATTAAAATTATTATTAATTTTATTATTTTTTATTAAATCGATTATAAATTAATTAAATATAATAAAAATTTAATAATTATTTTATTAATAAAATAAATAATATAAATATAATAAAAATTTATTTTAATTTTAATAATATAATTTTAATTATAAAATATATAATATTTTTTTATTTATTATATTTATTTAATAAATTAAATTTATAATTTTATATAAATTTTAAATTTTAAAAAAAAATTTATTATATTATTATTATTAATTAAATAATAAATATAAATATAATTAAATAAAAAATTAAAAAAATTAAATTTTTTTAATTTTATTTTTATTTTTTTAATTTTTAATTTTTATATATTAAATTAAATTTTTTAAATTATTATTAATATTATTAATTTAAAAATAAAAATATAATATTTTTAAAATAAAATTATAAATTAATAATAAATATAATTTTTTTTAAAAAAATTTATTTTAAATATAAAATATTTTTCTCGTTTCGAAAAAAAAAACTCGTTCGACGACTCGTTAAACGAATTAATAATAGACGAATTTTTTTTTTTTACTCGACGTATATTTTATTTCGTAAATCTCGTAAAAACGTTTTACGAAAAATTACAAAGTTTTCGATTTTAATAATTTATTCAATTTATTTTTATTTTAAATTTTAAATTAAAAAATTTTAATTTAAACGTTTTATAAAAATTTAAAATTTAAAATAAAACTTTAAATTTTTTAATATTTAAAATAAAAATTTAATTATTACGAAATTTTGTTATTAAAAAAATATTTTTTAAAATTCTCGTTTTATATTTAATTATTACGATCGATTTAATTAATTACAAAAAATTATTTATTAAAAAAAATACTTTTTAAAATTTTTATAAAAATTGTACAATTATAAAATTAAATTTTAATATTTTATTATTTTAATATTTTGAATAAAAACGTACTTTCAATAAAATTTTATATTAAAAAAATATTATTAAAAAAAATTTTTTTAAAATTTTCGTTTTTAATATTAAATTATTACGATTAATTTAATTAATTTAAATTATTTTATTTAATATATATTTCAAAGAAAAAGTTTTTAAAATTTTTCTCGAGAATTACGTAATTATTTTAATATTTACATATTTTAATACTTTAAATAAAAATGTTTTTTTAATAAAATATTATATTAAAATTCTCGTTTTTATATTTAATTATTACGATCGATTTAATCGATTTAAATTATTTTACTTAGTATATAATTTCAAAGAAAACTTTTTTAAATTTTTTTTTTAATATTATCTAATTATAAAAATATTTAATATTTAGAATATTTTAATATTTCGTTTTAAAACGATTACAATTTTAATACTTAAAATAAAAACGTATTTAAAAATTTTACGATTACGATTTTAATTAAATACGATTATATTCTATTAATTTACGTAATAACGAATTAATAAAATCGTTTAAAATTTGAAATTTAATAATATTTAATCGAGTTTTAATTTATTTGTAAATTTTATATAATTTAAATTAATTAATAAATTGTAATTATAAATGTAATACAATTGAAATTTTAATATTTATTACGTATCGCGTATTTTTTTAATAAATTAATTAAATTACTATATTTAAATATTTTGATTAAATTTAAATAAAATCGTTTATTATTAAAAATATTAATATTACGTACATATAAAAATTTTTTATTTTTATATTATTTAAAAATAATATTACGATTTTAAATAATACGTTTTTTAAAATTATTATAATAATTTAAATAAATTAAATTATAAAATTAATTATTTTTTAAAATAATATTATTATTTATAAAAATTATTATATTTTTATTTTAAATATTTAAAATAAATTAATCGTATTTAAAAAAAATTTTATTAAAAAAATATAAAAATATTTAATAAATTTTTTAAAATATTTATTTATAAAAAAAATATATTAATATTTTTTAAAATAATTAAATTTATTTTTATAATTATATTAATTTATTAATAATTTTTAATAATTTTTTTTATAATTAATTTATTTATTTTAATCGCGTTTATTTTATATAAAATAATATTATAAATAAAAATATATAAATAAATATAACGATTTTTAATAATTTAATATAAATAAATTTTTAAAAAAAAATTATAATTGTATAAATAAAAATAAAACTTTTAAATTTTCGAAATATATTATTTTAATAAATTTAAAATTTTATTTAATTATAATAAATAATTAAATATTTTTAACGTTTATAATAATATTATTATAATTTAATTTTTAAATATTTTTGAATATTTTTATTTTTTATTAAAATATTTTTTATACGTTTTAAATTTTATTTATTAATAATTATTTTATTAAAATTTTAAATATTATTATTATTATTAAAATTTTATTAATTTTAATTTTTTTTATAAATATTTAATTAATATTAAATTATATAAAATTTTATATTTATATTTTTATAAAAAACAAATTAATTTTAATTTATAAAAATTATAATATTATTTAATTTTTTAAATATTTTTATTATATTAATATTTAAAAAACAATTTAAATTATTAAAAAATAATATAAAATTTGTTTTTAATTTTTTAATATAAATATTTATTAAAATATTTAAAATTTAATATAATTTTTTTTTATAAATAAATTAAATAAAATAAAAAAATACAAATATTAATTTTTAAATTATTAATTTTATTATATTATTATTTATATAAATATATATATATAATAATTATTATTTTTAAAAATTTGTTTTTTAATATATATTAAAAAAAAATTATAAATTAATTAATAATTTTATTTAAAAATTTTATATTTATTTAATAATATTATATTTATTTAATAATATTATAAATAATTTTTTTAAATAATTTTTAATATTATATTTTAATATAAATTAAATTTTTTAATTTTTATATATATTATTATATTATTATTTTTGAATTTATATTTTTTATTTTAATTTTATTATTTTAATTTAAAATCGATTATAAATAATTTATAAAATTATATTTTTTTATATTAAAATTTTTATTATAAATTTTTTTTTTATTTATTTTAATATTAATTATTTTAAATAAATTAATATATAATTTTTACAAATTAATATTTTTAATTTTAAATTTAATTTTTTAAATAATTAATAATTTTTATATTTAATATATAAAAATTATATTTATTAAACGTAATATATTAATATATTTAAAAAATTTTAAAATTTTAAAATTTAAAAATTCGTATTTAATTTTTTTTTAATATTTAAAATATTTTATATAAAAAATATAATTTTTTTAATATTTAAAATTTTTTATATATAATATTAAAAATTTAAAAAATAGTTATTAAAATTTTAATTAAATTATTTAATTAATTAAAAAAATTAAAAAATAATTAAATTTTAATATTTATTTTATTAATTATAAATATAATAAATTATTAAATTTTTTTAATTTATAAAAAATACAATAAATATTTTTATTATAAAATATATTAATATTAAAAAATTAATTATAAAATTAAATAATTAAAAAATATAATATTTATTAATTAAAAATAATATATTTTATTTAATTAAAAAAAATTAAATTAAATTTTTTTTAATTTATAAATAAATATATTATAAAAAAAATTTAAAATATATTATTATATATAAACGTAATTATTATATTAATTTTAAAATATAATTAATTTATAATTTTATAAAAAATCGATTTACGAATTAAATTTAATATTTTAAATCGTAAAAAAATATATAAATAATATAAAAATTAAAAATACGATTAAAATTTATATTTTTTATATTATATTTTATAATATATTATTTTTATTATTTTTAAAAAATATGAATAAATTTAAAATTTAATTTAATAATATAAAAAATCGTATAAAAAAACGTAATATAAATTTACGATATATATATAAAAAATTTAAATATTTATTAATATAATAATTCGTAAATATTTTTTATAAAATTAAATATAAAAATTTTATTATTATTATTAAATAAACGTAAAATTATTAAAACGATTATAAATTTAATTATTTAATAATTTTTAATATTATATATTTAAATAATAACGCGATTTTATAATTTATTATAAAAATATTTATACGAATAATATAAAACGTAATTAAAAAATATTAAATTAATACGTATTTAAAATTATTAAAAGTTTTAATTTATAACGTTAAAAAAAATTTATATTTATAAAATTTAAATAATAAATAAAAATTATAATAATAAAAAAAAAAATTTAATTAAAATATATAATTCAATTAAAAAAATAAAATAATATTATATTTTATTATAATGAACTTATACGATTATATTAAATAAATATTACAAATAATAATAAAAATTTATAATAATTTAATAAAATCGAACGAATTTGTATTAATTTTATTAATATTTAAAATATATTTTAAAAATTTTAATATAAATATTTTTACGTTAATAATAATAATAAAAAAAATATTATTATATATAAATTAAATAATAAAAAACGATTTTAATATTTTAATAATTTTAAATTTATTTATTAATTTTAATATTCGAATTTTTAAAAAATATAAAAAATAAAAAAAATTATATAAATTATTAATAATTATAAATAAAAAATATATTATATAATTATTTTATAAATTAATTATAATTAAATTTTATTTTTAAAAATCGTAAATTAAAAAATCGATAAAAAAATAATTTATAAAAATTATATAAAAAAACGAAAAATTAAAAATAATAAAAATAATATAAAAAATTAAAAATTAAAAAAACGAAAATAATAATTATTTAATTAAAATTAAAATTCAATTTAAACGTTATAAATATTAATAATAATAACGATTTTATAAATAATAAAAATTTTAATTTATATTATACAAAAAAAAAATTATTAATATAATTTATATAATTAATAAAAAAAAACGAATATAAAATTTGTAATTAAATTATAAAAAAAAAAAATTTTATATTTAAAATTTTTTTTAAAATTTTATAATAAAAAAAATTAATTTATTTATTAAAAACGTTTTTAAATTTATATAATACGATTTAATAACGTATAAAAATATTTCAATTTTTAAATTTAAATTAATATACGAAATTAAAAATAAAATAATAAACGAATTATATAAAAAAACGATAATTGTAATTTAAATTTTTAATAACGAATTAAAAAAATTTATTTTTATAAAAATTTTTATTATTTAATAAATAAATTAAAAAATAATTTTAATTTTAATTTTAATTTAAAATTATAATTTTATAATATAATTATAAAACGTTATATAAATATATATATAATTACAAATTTCAATTTAATAAATAATTTTTATTAATTTATTAAAAAAAAAATTATTTTAAAAAAATAATTATAATTATAAAAAAATTATTATATAAACTTATAAAAATAAATATTTATTAATTTATTATATATTATAAATATTATATTTTCGAATTAAAAATAAAGTTTTTAATATATAATTTTTATTTTTTAATTAAAAAAAATATATATTCGAAATTATTAATATATTAAAATTATTAATATTATAATTTATAAATTTAAAAAATTAAAAATTAAAAAAAATTAAATTAAAAATAAAAATTTTAAAATATTTACAAATTAATTAATATTTAATAATAAAATTATATAATTATTAAAAAAAACAAAATACGATTTAAATAAAAAAAATTAAATTAAAAAATTTAAATTTATTAATTTAAAAATAATAAATTCGTAAAACGTATATTATATTTATTTATTAATTAAAAACTATTTTTAATTTATTAATCGTTATATAATATTAAATTTTAATTAAAAAAAACGTAATAATTTTAAATAATAATAAAATATTTTATTACATAATATTAATTATATTTTAATTAAAATATTCGTATTTATAAACGATTTATACGTTAATAATATTAATTTAAATTTGTAAATTAAATACGTAATTATAATAATTAATAAAACTCGTATAAAAAACAATTTTAAAATAAAAAATAATTTAATATATTAAAATTTAATAAAATATAAAAATGTTATTAAAAATGTTTTAACGTTTAAAATTTATAAAATAATTCGATTTATTTAATATTTTTATTATTATTTATATAAATTTGTATTTTGTATACGATTATTTAATAAAATTAAAAATAATAAACAAAAAACGAAAAACGTTAAAATATAATAAATATATAAAAACGATAATTTAATAAATAATATAATAAAGTTTAATTTAAATAAAATAAAATTTTATAATTGAAATAAAAAAATAAATAAAAATAAAATTTTTGTTTTTTTAAATCGAATAAATTAATTTATTTCGAATTAAATTTTTAAAAATATAAAAATATAATTAATTATTATTAATAAATTACATAAATTATAAATTAAAATATTCGATTATTAATTTTATTTATTTTATTTATTTTATTTATTTTATTTATTTTATTTATTTTATTTATTTTATTTATTTTATTTATTTTATTTATTTTATTTATTTTATTTATTTTATTATTAATTGATTTTTAAATCGATTAAAATATTATATTGCAAAAATTTAATTACATTTAAAATATATTAAATTATTAATACTTTTAATAATTATACGATACAATTAATACTACGAATAAAAACTTATTAATTATAAAATGTTTTTCTCGTTTCGAAAGAAAAAGCCCGTTCGACGACTCGCTAAACGAACTAATAAGAACAGGTCTTTTCTTTCTTTACTCGACGCACATTTTGCTTCGCAGGTCTCGCAGGGGCGCTTTTGCGAAGGACTACAAAGTTTTCGACTTTAGTAATTTATTCAATTTATTTTTATTTTAAATTCTAAATTAAAAGCTTTTAATTTGAGCGTTTTATAAGGATTTGAAATTGAAATAAGATTCCAGATTCTGTCGAGCGATGAGAGCCGATAAACTGATAAACTATTTAATGTCTAAGGCAAAGACTTAATTACTACGAAGCTTTATTACCAGGGGACACTCCCTGGGACCCCCGTTTTATATTCAATTACTACGATCGATTCAATTGATTATAAAGAATTATTTACTAGGGGAATACTCCTTGGAGTCCCCGTTGAAAACTGCGTAATTATAGAATGAAATAGAATTCATTTTAAATCCGTGTTTGCCGTTAAACAATGGGATTATCGAAACCATCGCTAGTACTTTTTTATAGTGTATACGACTATATACAATTGCTATTCGAACGCAAAAACCGACTAAAGAAAAAAGCGAATTACTATTATAAACTATACTTTTTGAATATAATTAAGTTTTCGAGTCTCGATTAAAATCTCACTATTTTGTCTCGAATTTTTTTTTTTTTACTTTTTTATAAGAGAGATTGCCTTTGCTAACTCGAAAAAAACTCGAAAAGTTTTCGATATTCGTTTAATATCGAGAATTTAATTAGTTATTAATATTAATCGCAATCGGATTTATTTAATAGATTTATAATCGATTTATCGCATTATATAATAGTTTTTACTTCGTTTTTAAGCCTTTTTCTACTAGTCTTAAAGTCGTTATCGTAATACTATAACTTTTTTTATAATATAAATATAATAAAGATTTAATCTTTTTTTTCTTTTGACGTATTTAATAGATTTTTATTTCGCTTTTTTCTTAGATTGATCCTTTTTTTACTAGTTTTTAAAAGTGTAATAAATACTTCAATCGATTTACTAATAAGTAAAACTTTAATAATTTCAAAAGTTCGATTTTTTTTTTTGTAATTTACACTCTTTTTGTAATTGTTTAAAACTTTCTATTCTTAGAATTTTTACTATTTCTTTTTTTTTGCCTTTTTCTTAGATCGGGCAAATGCCTCTAGTCGGATAATCGTCGGTAGTATTGAAAATGTAATTATCGTATTGTTAATATTCGAGATCGACGATATATTTGATTTTGAGTCTCGAGAAATAGTTTCGATTGAAAGTAGATTTGAGAAATGAAATATTTCTTTAGACTCAGAATAGTACTCGATAATAAATAATATATAAAAAACTTTTTTTCAAAGACTAATTAAATACTAAGTTTTGTATAAAATACTTTTTCTTTTCTCGCCTTAGAAAAAAATATTTTTTTTGTCGATTTAAACTCTAATAAACTAGTGTCGACGATATAATCGTCGATTTATTATTTTTAAACTTTTTCTTTAGTTTGTAAATAGTTCGAGATATAAAACAATTATTTTACTATCGATTCTTCGATATAAATCGTTAAAAACGCGAATTTTAAAAAATTTGAAATATTGTATAGAAAAATTAAATTGCGTAATTATAGAAATATTTAGTATTTAAATAAGTACTTTAATACTTTAAACAAAAACGCACTTAGAGAATTTTAATGTTTTTCACTAAAAAAAGAGCGATTGCCGACTTTAATACTTAAAGCAAAAACGCATTTAAAAGTTTTACGATCGCTATTTTTACTAAGTAAATTATATTCTATTAATTTGCGTAATAACGAATTAATAGAATCGCTTGAAATTTAGAATCTAGCGATATTTAATTAAATTTCAATTTATTTACAACTTTTATACGATTTGAATTAATTAATAAATTATAATTGTAAACGTAATAAAATCGAAGTTTTAATGTTCTTTTTCTAGTACCACGTGTCGCGACATTTCTTAACAGACCAATCAAATCGCTGCATTTGAGTACCTCGATTAAATTTGAATAAAATCGCTCATTGTAAAAAGTATTAATATTACGTGCATATAGAAAAGTTGATATTAGTTTTTAAGTCGAACAAGCAAAAAAGTTGATATTAGTCTTTAAATCGAACAAGCAATTATAATTTTTTATAAATATCGCATTATAAAATTAAATAATTTCGATTTGTACGAATTTTATACTTTTAAAATAAAATCGTCGATTTTAGTTTTTGTTATTTAAAAGTACTTTAAAAAAAATGCCTAAAAAACACAAACTTATAATCCCAGGCTTGTAAAAAGATCTTTGTAGAAAACTTGTTTTTTTTTTTAAAGGGATACGAAAACTAAATTCCAAAAGAATTAAAAACCGGTTTTCCCGGTCATCGATCGACCGATGTTTCTGCCAGCAGTTACTGCTCCAAACCGGCTACCTCAAGTGTTAGGACATAGTGGTGCCTGATCTAACTTTCCCCCTCCTTCAACTTCGCCAACTCTTTCTCGCAATCCTTGAATACATTTTGACTGAACCGATACCGAATCTGTTCCGAATGAGTAACTACCCCTTATCAGTATCTGCCCTTCTCCAAACTCCCAACACAAAGTAAAACACTCACCAGGCACAGTCTCTCTCGTCATGTACGGCTGCGTAGCTTTCCGCACAGCCTCCGGATCACCTAAAGTCATATCCGAAAGTTTCTGCATCGCAGAAGCTTTGTTCAACCTCACGTTCTCGAACATCTTGAGTCGATTTGAGACTGATTCTGTGTCTGTTGATGAGAAGTCTGAGAATAAGAGGCCGAGAGCAGCGCCGTCTTCGATTGCTTGGGAGCCTGCCTGGCCTTGTACTGTTGGTTGAGCGTTAGAGTGGATTTGGGACTTGAAGAGAGGAGAGGAAGGGAAGAGGCTGACATGGGAGCATTGGGTGAGCGGTATCTCCTATGAGTACTAAGCGTGATTTGTGCCATGTTGGAAGTGGATCTCGTGATAGAAGCGTCCACAGTTTGATCTCTTTTGCTTTCCTGGCGGCATGTCAGAACCGAGTAATTGCGAGGTTTAATCGCAGTACCTGAATACAGCTTGAATAGAGGGGTGGAATTTTTGGACTTCTTTCATCAGAACGTCCTGACCGACATCGATGTTCCAACCTAATTTCTCATTAGCAATCCTCCGGTTGAGACCATGTTCGTGAGAACTTACCTTCTTGTGCGCCAAGTCCTTCATGCTCCGGCACAGTATGAGCTATATTCTGCACCTTATTCCTGTCTCATCAATCAGCTTCACATAGCATTCGAAGCGCAGTTGCCAAAGAACATACCCTCGACATGGATACCAAACAAGAATCCTCCTATCTTTGTCAGGAAAGAACCGAAACAAGCCATCATGCTCACCCATCAGCTCTTTCGTTTCTTCATCGTCCAAGATATCTTGGCTCAGGATCAAAAAGCGAAAACAAGCAACACCCGTCTCTCGAGCAGGGTTATCATACCCCACAACATGCTTCACGGCTTTAGAATGAATGCCATCGGCTGCAACTATCAAGTCTCCTTGTCGTGTGGTCCCGTCCAAAAGAGTCACGATTCCTTTCTCAGCATTCTAAAGTCAAGTGATTAAGGTGTATTGTCCCAGGTCCCTCAAGAGATTTGGAATTTGAACTTACATAATCAACAACCTCACGCCCCGTCTCAATCATTACAGGTTCTCCAGGTCCCTCCTCCCTCGTAGCCAATAATTTCAACTCACTATGCAAATCCACCCTATGCGCCAAATAAAACCTCGCTCCAAACTCCCTCATCATCACCTCGTCATCCCAAATCTCCTCATGCGTCTTTTCTAAAGTCTCTCCGATGCCATAAAGCGATTTTCGAGCTATGACGAGTTGGGCTCTAGTGGGTGAGAAGTCCCAGGAGAGAAGGACTCGAGTTCCGTTTGGTGCGAGGTGGATTGCGGCGCCGATTTCGTTGTGGAGGGTTGATTTTTCGAGGATCTGGAGGAGTTAGAAGCGCATAGAAGGAACAAATAGTGAGGACTACGTGAACTGAATGGCCTGCTCGTCGAAGGGCGATAGCTGCTGAGAGGCCGGCGATACCACCTCCAACAATGAGGACTTTCATGACTGCTTATGAGTGGGTCGAAAGTTCGAGCTTAACAACAAAAAAGGGCGCAACAATCGAGGAGGTGCAAGACGAAGCTATCCGAATGCTTCGCGACCGTCAAGTTAGAGTTGATGCGCGTGCTTGCTGCTGGTGTGGCCGGTCCTTGCACTTGCAGCAAAATGCATGCACGGAGTGACATCGAGCGCTTGGATGTTTATCCCTGCACCCCGTACATACTCGCCTTCGAAGCCGAATAGATATACGATTGAAAAAATGGTGGAAAGTCGGAGAAAAGATGTTGTAAGTCATGGAGTCGATCGTGGAGCCAAGAAAGTTAGCGGTAAATTTAAGCTTGGGACTTTGGCCCAAATGGAAATTGAAAATAATTTGTTGGATCCCGTCATCTATTCGCCTAGGAGAATTTCCGATACAGCGAGTTTCCTTCTCGGGATATCTTCTCGATGTACCAGTGCCTCATGAGCATTACAGCCGACTGCCATGGCTTTGTATACGTCGAGCATACCTGCACGCGATTTTCCTCCTCTGTCAAAGCACCTTATAACGTCAGCAGCAAAGCTCCCAATAAGGGGTAGGCCTTGCACTTAGATTCAAGAACAACTAGGCAGTACGTGGAGAGCAACACTTGCAACATAGTATTACAAGATCTCTAGGATAGGTAACCTCTTCGGCTTTAGAAAAGGAGGTAAGCGAGAATATCTTGACAGAAGCGTCAATACATCAATGCTCACTCCCCAGAGTATAGAGATTCTCACAGAACTTAATGATTACACACATTCTAAACACAATATGCGAGAAAGTACTCGCTTTCTCTCTGAGATATCCGGAGAGCAATCTCTTTCCTCATTTTCCAGTTGCCCAAACCCCTCGCTAAAAATACAGCATGTAAGATTACACAAACCGAGAGTTCCAAACGCTAAAAACACAATGCTATACAAAGATCATGAAACAAAGGTGCAAGTACTGAAAGTATCAGTCCCCGCAATACACTGCCAAGGCTCAAAACAATCATACTGGCCACCTGAGCAAAGCATTCCATCAGTTGCGTATGTACAAAGAAAGCATGTCGAAGATTGGTAGTCGCATACCAAGCCATTCGGACAATTGCTATAGACGCCGCATGATACAGGCTTGGAGGCGGTGGCAGGTTTGGGCATTGGTGTGGGAGTGACGGCAGATGTCGCAGTGTTCGGGGAGTTCGAAGAGGTGGGTGCTGAGGAAGGCGGGGTTGAGACCTGGCAGTTGCTGTGGCATGCTAGAAAGATATTGTTCAAGGTGCGAGGTGGTACTTACGTTGTGCAGGTGCTTTCTGGGACGGCAGAGGTGTAGGATGTGGAAAGGGTCTGTCTGGGGCTGGCTGATGTGGTGCTAGTGGTATTTGAAGTAGGAACTTTGAGGGCAGAGCTCTTTGAAGCTGTGTTGGTGTGATGAGACGTCCCCGAGAACAGACTGGATACAGATGCTGAGCTGTTCGATTGCCCTAGAACTTGCGTGGAGATTATCCCATTCGTGCCTATCGAATTGATCTGTATAGTGGTTGCAGAATCTGTTGTAACAGTTGAATGCCTGTGATTCTTCTTGCTAACGGTGACAGCAGTGATGATACCCGCGATAGTGAGGATAGCCAGGATCGCAAGGGTGCAATATAGCTTGTATCCCCACACGTTTTTTCGACGACGGCGAGCTCGCTCTCTCCTCTTGTCTCCAATTCCAAAAAGAACATTGTCTAGTGGTGCTGCTTCTTTCGGGATCTCGTCAAGGTTCTAAGATTCCTCGAGACTTTCTTGACGTGGGCGACCTTTCTCTTGCTTCAGCTGTTGTAGCCAGCCATTCTCAGACGATGAGACGGAATGTGAAGCTTCGATTGAGTCTGCCGGTTCTGCAAAGCTTTGACGCTCTCGACTTCCGGATGGCGAAGTAACTGCATCTTCAGGATGCCCTCGTGGTGATTCCGGCTGTGTAGTCCTTGGAGTGGGCGGGAGCGGACCCGAACTAAAGCTTCTTGGAGACTGCGTGAAGTTAGTCGGAACTCCGTTGTGATAATGGATAGATATATTCTAGGAGTCTAGTTATTGTATGTGAATGTGAGATTTCCGTGGGTATTTTTACTATTGATCTGGGTAGCGCTATCAGAATCCGTCATTCGTCGTTGCGTAACTCCAACACCGTCTTTTTTTCGTAGTCTTCCACGTTTAACCTTTCTAGATCCACCCATTCTGGGTTTTCGAATTAGTCGATTAGAATACACTTAGGTTACCCTGTGGAAAGGTATAGTCCTTGTCCATAGATGAATTCGAGCCCCTTTTGTATCCTAGTTCACACATCACAGGCGAATTCTTGTGCAGGATAGTTGTTAGGCAAATCTCGAGGTGAGCCTCAGGAACTGTTTTTAGGTTCAACCAACCACTTCGGAGGTGATAATACAATCTCTTGCTCATAAATAAGATACCTCAACCGCATGTCTTTCCAGAAGGCTTCTTTAAGCGCTTCATAGTCATATGGCTCAGAAAAAGGTGGGGCTTGAACGGGATTATTGTGCATTGCACGCACTTTCACAAGTCATTAGGTCGGATGTGGAGGTTTCTATCTTAGGATAAGCGAGGGGAAGGGCTGCACGCCACTTGCAACTTGAGGCTCGAATGGAGTTTGAAACGTACAAGAATAGGTGCCATGTATGATGTCTTTGGGAGTTGTGGGGGTTTATTCAGGGCTGAAACCAGAAGAGATCGAAGGATAGTAAATCAAACCAATAGAAAACGTAGACAGCTCTTGTGGCTAGAAAATTGGGAAGCGACAACCTTTGTCCTGATAGCTTGTCGGGCTGCGATCATCCAAAGGAAAAGTGAGGCGGGCGACATGAAGGAGGGTTACACGAGCCTCATACGACAACGAATCATAGAAGGATTGAGGCCCAATGTTCCACGAGGCATCGGCCCAGTCCGTTTTGATGCAGCGTCTCTGCCTCTGCCCCGCCCAAATGTGCTGGCGCATGAATCTCCTCTGAGTTCTTTTCCCTGAAATTGGTTCTCTGTACGTCCTTGACAGATGGTGCTTATTTAAGACCCCCAGATCGAACATGATACTGACCCCGCTTCAACAGCGGTAGAGGCGTTATCAATAGCAGCTATAATCATGTCAGGTGTCGGTCGAGTTGATAGCGGTCCTAGGTGTGGCTGCTAGTGCCGCGCAGCTCCCTGATTACAGGCTGAAAATTATTGGGACGATTTCTGAGATATATAGTTGAGTCAAAGACGCACTGAATCGCATTGTTCGATAAATCAAGTAATTGCTACTTGTCGAGCGATACAGGAGTACAAGGACCTTAACACTCCCTGATTGAACATCACGGGAGAGTATTTCTGCGGAATCAAAACACTTGAATAAAGGACTCGGGATCATCCATCGAGACTACACTGGAGGTTCCAGCAGGAGAAGAGTATAGACTGCAATTGTGAGTAACCAGAAAAAGAACATGGTAGCGAGTTTTGAAGGGTTGATAAAGGAGAAGACAGCACTCATCCTCTGCATCAGTGTTGTTCACACCCACACGTTGAAGAATATCGAAAGCGCCGTGGACGGATTAATTGAAAGAGGGATGGGAAACTCCTTTTCGGAGCTCCTTGACGAATTGAACGACGAAAGAACGAGGAAAGCCAACGTGAGTGAGCGTTGCGGACGAAGCAAAAACTGTTCGCGATGTACTAATGTATTGGCAAAAAAGCCGAAAACCAGCAGTGTCTATAGTCCCAGCGGTGACTGTGAAGCAGACTGCGAAAATGCCGGCCAGTAACTCAAGTGCACGGAGAGCTCCAGTCAGGTTAGGTATGTGTGAAAATAAAGACTTAATTCGCAGTTCAGCTAATTGCCGCACGTAGAGCCGGAGTCTGGCCCATCTACTCTAAGTGAACCCGAGGAATCGCAAACCCATGAAGACCTGCAACCCGAAGGGAGTCGGCCCCAAGAAAAGAAGCCCGAGAAAAAGAAAACCACAAAGGGACACTTGTTCGAAAATATCACTTCATCCAAGAGCACAACCCAATACAATGGTGACGAAAGCGATATAATAAATGCAGCACATTCATATGATCGCTTGAAAGCTCGCGGCGACAGCTTCCAGCATAACGGGAATCGTGATTGTTATGGTGGAACAGGATCCCACAGGTACAAGAATGTACATGCAACGGGAAACGCTATACAACGGAATGGGAACATTGGAGGTAATATTACAGATGAACAAATAAGGCAAAGGGCCGGGAAGCTGAAAGAAGATCTGGATGGGATGGATTTGGATGAGGAGCTTTCAGAAGTGGATTCTGACGAGGGAGAGTCGGAAGAAGAGGAGTCAGACGAAGGTGACACTGATTGAGAAGTGAGTCCGTATATGTACATGGGATCGTATACTAAGTAAGATTATTGGTATAAAGAACGTGCAATAACTGTCAAGTGCTAAAGGTACATCAAGGCAATGGCACGTGACATCGACAATAAGAAATCAAACACCACTGCAGCTTTCAAATACCCCATCAATTGAAGCGGAGGGGTGAGAGGATAGGCTCCTCTTTGCAGGACCAATGTGTCGCCTCGGGATTTCGCCTTGTTATGACCTTGAAATGTTCAAATTTCTAATGAAGAAGAGACATCAAGTCTCGATGTCCTCCTTCTGGTCTGCCTTCACTTGGACACTGAGACCACATGACGTTTCGATAAACAAGGGAATGAATAGTGAAGAGCAGACTGGCGAAAGGCTATTCTCTTCAAGAACGTGCTCTCGGCTTTGTGCTTGGTTGATGATGCCTTGGAAACGAGGAAAAGAAAAGGTGAGTTAACAAAGGAACTCAGCCACGCTAGTCACTCGTTAAGCCTCGGCACTTTAGCGAGCACTCACGGTAACAACCATTTTGAGAGAAAAAAAAATTCAAAAAATCAAAAAGTTTAGAACCCTGCGAAAGGTTCTACTGGGAATTGAACCCAGATCCCCGGAATCAAAATCCGATGTGCTAACTGGTTTAAGGTCAGTAACGAATTTGAAGGTCTGAAGTAAAGGCTGAATTACCCATTACACCATAGAACCCGATTTTAGTTTGTTAACAAACTATCGATTGGATGGGCGAAAACTGCCTATTTAAATATATATATAGGCTATCTTTCAAAGGCGCTGGGATCCCACGGAAAGAATAGCTGTTTTCTCGCCTTCAAATAATCCGAAACCCGCATCACGTGTTTCCCCCACATTGAGACAACGTCGAACAGCCTGGGTTACTTCTCCCCCACAACTCCTCACCAATCGCCTGTTTCTCTCCACAGCCCATTCTTGAACTCGTCCACTCAACTTCTGCTTACTGTTGCCCTCGTATGCAGCTCGTCTGCCATTCCATCGGGCTATGCAGGGACCGCTCGTCCACTGCTCTGCCCACGGAATTGTCGGTCCCTTCCTGATCCAGCAGTTACGAGCAAAATCTTCGACTCTGCCTCGGGGCCCAAGGGAAATTCGCCCGATATCCGCGCAAGACGGACGGCAGCGGGCTCGATTGACACTATTGATGCCTCTCCCACTTATATGTGCTATACCGCCCCCCTTCCCTATAACCTGCTTACATCCTAGGTATTTCCTTTTCTCCCCTTCTGTGAAAAGCAACCACTTCGACGTAAGAACGTTGCACACGAGATATATAGGTGTAAATCATGCCTGACAGACATTCCTGGTCATCCGGTTGTTTGTAGTCCAGACCTGCCACGCTGGCAATGATTGAGGAGCAGAGCAGTGGCAGTCATGTAACTGCTGGTGTTATCTCCAGTGCGAGACGGCAGTCGATCGATATCAATCAGCAGAGTTCAGCACGACACTCAATGGATGGATATTACCAACAGGAGGGCATTTCCGAGCCTCCCGAGCCTCCGCCAAATTACGATGCTTTGCTCGAATCTCCTACATTGCGTCGACGATTCAATATACAGCCGAGAGAAGATGAAGGGCGAGAGGTTCTGCCGCCGTATTCGTGCGAGATAAGTGTGCAGAGCGTGTTTCTGAAGAAGATGGAACTCGAAGGCGCTGTACACAAGGCTCAAGATAGGAATTGGTACAAGGTTCTGGCTACGTTGCAAGGGACAGCATTGTCATTCTACAAATACCAGAAGCCAGGCATGTTCTCGTCTGCAAGAGATGCCACTGGGCGAAAGACTGGTCCAGATTTCCCTCCAGGACTGAAGCGCGGACAATTTCTACGGAGCTACAATCTTCAGCATGCGGATGTTGGCATTGCTGCTGATTACTTGAAGTAGGTCAATGTTCATTCCCTATTTTTCCTATGCATTGGGAGATCAATTCCTCCTTGAAGTCTTGGCAACATTCACTCCATTATCCACTCGACCGGATTTCCAAGGATAACTTGAACTCAAGTACTGACATCACGCAGAAAACGCTACGTGATCCGTGTCCGCGCCGAAGCCGACCAATTCCTCCTCTCTTGCCATAAGATCGAAACCTTTGTCCTATGGCTGCAATCCCTCTTTGCAGCAATCGACCTTGCTCCACCCCTTGATGATCGAGAAATCCCACGAGACCTAAGTATACCTCGCCGTACTCGTCGACGAATAGCAAGAACAGGCTTCAGCGATGCTCCGGCCAATACAGCATTGGTACGAGAGCAGGAAGAGATAATATCTACACAATTTCCACCCTTGGCTGTGGCCGAAACACAAGCTTCGGGCTCGGGGACCGATGTGTCGAGGCCTGAGTCTATAGCAGAGCAAGATAATATCATTGAGGAATTGGAATCGACATCTAGCTCTCCAGCTATCTCTCGACCCGTCTCCCCGCCTTCAGTTTCACCCAGCACAACAGACTCTAGCCCAACCGCCACAACCTCCTCATCACCAACCACAACCGCCCCTCCAAGTCCCAACCCAGCCTCTCCCTCACGCTCTTCACTCCTAACCCGCGCCCGCCAGGCTATGTCCTCATCCCCCTACCTCCCCTCCACCCCCACCACCACCCCCAACCCAAACATAACCAGCGACGGCAAATGGCGACCCCAACACCAATGGACCCATTTCTACGACATGATGTACGCTAAACGGTGCATGGCAGTCCTCACGCATCGGAGTCCGAGAAAGAGTAATTTGGTTATTATGAAGGGAAAACGGTGGGTTGTTGATTGGGCAACGGGGAAGTTGGAGAGGGAGGGACCGCCGGACTATGGTGAGGTTGTGGATGGTGATCTGAATCGGGTGGGTACTAGAGGGAAGGTTGGAGAGGCGCAGGGGACGCTGGTTGTGCAGAGAGAGGTGAGGGTTTGAGGGTTAGAAAGGTAAGAAAGGGGGAGATTTTGTGGTTGAGTGGGCGATAGAATGATAGATGGTTTGCAGATTAGGAGGGAGTTCTTGTTATAAAACGGCATGGCGTGGTTGCAAGCGAGCATTGGATTTTAGGTTGGGCTTTGTACTTTATACTTTATAGATAAAGAATAAAAATGCCTTGGATTTGTTACATCATTTCCTACTCGTACTGCGACTCGTAATGCGACTCGTAATGAAGGATGGAGATCTCGCTTGGTGGAAAAGGGGCGTTAGGCGGGCTATTGCACTCTATGCGACCACAGTGTAGACATGCGTGCTTCAGTTGTGGTAAAAAAAAACTATTCAACTTTAATGGCTTGAATACTCTCGTTGCATTCAATTCATGATCAGCAACTATGCAGGTTTGCAAAATCATAGAACGCCTATGTAATTACACGAAGCCCACCCTTCTTCTACATTCATCTTCCATACGATCGATCGTGAAGCCAGAGATTTCCACTGCCTATTTCTCAAATGAGGAAGCACAAACTTCTCAGCTACATTAGAAGGTCTAAGACTATCGCTCCACCTGCATCTGGGGAGGTGATGCATCGTCACATCTCTCCTCCTCACCTCTTCTAGACCTCCCACGGAACAGCGTTGCTCCGCCGGAAGAGACGCTCTTAGATGGTCGAATGTAGCAGTGCCATGCTTCTGTCTCTCCACTTGTCCCGCTGCCTCTTGACTGATGTACCCAATCCCTCGGGCAGAATAGACACCAATGACGGCGTCTAAAGTTCCAAGCCATGTTTTTCTAGTACAGTTGTCCCACAATTCTTCCCAACCGATGGCTATAACTCCAGGAGAGATATTACTTCCTCCTACCTTTCGTATCTTCGTAACAGCACAGCCGTCTCAAAATGTCCTCCCAAAAAGCCCGTGTCGATGTCCATGTCATCACCCTCTCTATGTCTCATACCAGACAAATATCTTCTCTCCACAATCCCATCTAGAGCAACCTCAACCCTCCATCTTCATCAAAACCTCCCCCGCCTCCCTTCCTTCACCGCTCAACTCCCCAACCTTCTCCCCCAGCCTCTCCCCTGCATCCCCCAAGTCCTTACCCCCCTGCTCTACCAGCTTAAGCAGCCTCTCAATCTCCTCCCTCTGCGCTCTAATATCAACCATCAAATTCGCATTCATAGATTGTTGTGTTTGGAGCCGTGCGTTCAACTGGCTGTTTTGCGCAATGTGGAGGGGGAGGGTGTGCGCGTTCATTAATGGCTTTGGTGGGAGGGTGTGCGGCCTTTCATCCTTATCATTAGCATTTGTTTTGAAAGTTGAAAAGTGAAGAGAGACGGAAATCAAAACAGAAGGCACTCACGGGACAAGAATCTCCCCCTCGCCATCCCCTTCAATCGAGCGTGCCTTCCTCCGCCTAGCATCCGCAATAAGATCCTCCAACCTATTCAACCTCTCTACAACCCCCCTCTCCTCCAAAATCGTCTGAAATTCCTCTCTAGCGAAATCTCCCAGGCGTGAAATCATACCGGAATGCATTCCTTGTAGAGCATGGCTGGCTTGGATGGAGATCTGCGGGAAGCAGGAGCTGAAGGAGGGGTAGGAGATGGATTTTAGGGTATTTGTTAGGATTCTGTCGTAGAGGTCGAGGAGGGCTGCTGCACGGGGGCCGGGTGCTGCTTGAACTGGGGCTTGGGGAGGTGGGGAAGGGGACTCATCGCGATTGTCGTTGGTGGAGGTTGAGGGGTCTGCTGATGGCATCGTGAGGATTGCGAATGTATTGATGTGAGTTTGAAGTCGCGAGTCTGTTGTTTGATCGTGCGCAAGTATGGTGGAATGCGGGAGAGTTGTCCGTGAGGAGAGAGGTGGTGTTGAGAAGTTGGAAGAGGAAGTTTGTTTACGCGATGTTGGACGCGACGAGGCTTTTGGCTCGGCATTTGGCGCTTTCCAATTAAACCAGAAATAATTAAATCACGACGACACCAATGTTCAAACTTGATTGAATTGCTTTAAAACTGGAACAAATGATAAATCATACATACATGTGGCATAAGAATTGAAATTGGAATTGTTGACCAGGGGGTTAGTGAGATATTCGTGTTTGAAATAGTTTGTATCACGTGCCGGCCATATGTCAAATGTTTGGGTGAGGGGGAACAAGTGTGAGGTATTGGGCATGTCTTCGGAGTTAGATTGAAAAGAGAATATATCTATTGAATCTGTTCAATGATGGATCAAGTTCCAACTCAGTTTGAAGGGACAACAGCAGCCAAACCATAACAGTACCATCTAGCAGGTCACAATCAGCAGAGCTTGGTTTCAGTACGAGAGGTTCTTCATTACGATCTAAAAGAGGTATATGTATCCATTCCTCATCATAGACATTCATAATCCCATCTCCATGTACTCGAAGAAAACATCATATATGCCTCCGATGCTCAAAACATTATGCAGTATCCAGGACATCGTATCCTATTTTACATCCCAGAACGCCCGCTCCATAGACAACCCAAGCCACATCACATCCAACATTTCATCTCATCTCTTTCCTCTCAACTCGTATCTCCCAATTGGTTTCGTTAAGTGAAATCAACAGTCCCCGAAGTCCCACCAGGATGATTCCCACCTTTCCGCTCTAACCTCCTCCTCCGCCTCCTCTCCGCCGCAGCCTCAGCTCCATCCCCTTGGCTAGCATCTGGACTCATGGCCGACCAAGTAGCATGACTCTCAGGACTATTCACACTCGGTGCTCCAACCGTCCCACTCGCTCCTGCTTCACCAGGTCGTCCACTATAATACGCACTGTCTTTCGGTCTTCTACCTCCAGCAAAAGCTGGGTTTGGAGGACTCAAAGGCGCCATAGCAGGCGCCATAACAGGGGGTGTTGGAGGAGGAACAGAAGTCTCTGCTCTCCTCTCAGCATCTCTCTCATCTCGTCTATATCTTCGTCTCGAGGCTGCGGTATCAGTGCCACTCAAACTACTCAATGAATCCGCTCTCCTCCTATGTCGTTCCGAGCGTCTAGCTTCTCGTTCAGCAGCTGCTTCTTGCTCTGTCAATCGTCGAAGAGTGACATGTCGGTCTTTATCGTCGTGGACTTTGACTTTCACGCTCACGGGCGGACTGGTTACAGTCGAGGCTTCGTGTCGGGATTGACTTCGTTGTCGTCGGCGCTCTTCTTCCGCTGCTAGTGTGGCTGCTGCTCCGGCTGCGGCTGCCATTGCGGCTTCTCCTTCTCGACGACGGCGCTCGGAATGGCGTCTGTGAGGGTGTCCACCTGGAGACATATAGGATTCGCTTCCTGATTCTGGATGCAGGATACCTTGGGGATCGTGGGGGAGTGGAGGCATTGAGACAGGTGCTGTAACATCGTGTCTTGACTGCGGTTGGTTGATCGCTGCTCCAGCTGCGCCAGCTGCGAAGCCAGCAGGAACTGGCGGAATTCCTCCGGGTCGAATATCGTGGGGGTTGTCGATCACGGATGAGAGATCTGAAGATTGTGTTCTTGATCCTCGTCTTCCGTGTCTACCGCCTGAGCCACCTCCTGTCGGACGCTGTGGCATCTGCCCTCTTCGAGCACGTCTCTCATCCTCAATTCGCTCCTGTTCAAGGCGTGCTAGACGATCCTCCTCTTTCTTGTCTCGTCTGTCTTTCATCTTCTTGGCGAACCAGCCCACACCCAATCCAGCCAAGAGGCCATTTCGTACTTTGTGAGTTGATTGAGGTCGTCTTGACGGCGACAACGTTGAATCGTAGTCATAATAACTGTCTGAATCGTAAGAGTCTCGACGATTTCCTGGTCGAACTGGTCTTGGTGTGACAGGTCGAGGCTCAGCAGTGCTTATAGCAGACGCCGCTAGAACTGGGTCTCCTGGGCCTGGAAGAATCGGGCGATTCGTACGACCTTCTTCCATTCGATGGACCTCGACACTCTCTGTGCTGTCGCTATCTCGTCGTCTTCTGTCGTGTCTCCGAGATGGCGTATCTGGCGCAACAGAAGAGTACGTATCTTCCTCCCTTCTTCGCTTTCGTCCATCATACCAACTCTTCGCCAATCCCGCAACACCCAAGACCGCTGCCCCTTTCAGCAACGTATCCATCATTCCGCCTCCCTTGTCGTCTCGTCGTCGTGAATCGTACTTCTCTTCCTCAACATAGCTTCCGCTTCCTCTCCGGCTTGGAATTACTTCCACTCGACTTCTGCTCCTGCTTCGACTTCTATTCCGACTCTTCCGTCCACTCAGCAAAGCAGCAGCTCCCGCACCAGCAGCCAACGGCCCCAACAATCCACCAAACCGACTTGGCTTCCTATCCTCAATAACCGTCCCACCATGGCTACTCGCCCTCAAGCCCGTATCAATCGGAATCTGCGCCCGGTAACTCAAGACAAAAAACAAGACCAATAGAAAGAACATCCACAGCGCATAAAGAATGAATGTCCACTTCGGACTCCCATATAGCGTCAGTCCCAACGGTACCTGCGCGAAACCCAGTAAAGCCGTAGCTCGACCAAGCCATTGATGTAGCACCTTCTTGAGAGGTGGTCTCCTCCCTCGTGCTTGTTCTCGTCTATGCATCCACCACCCAGTAATAGCTTGCCATAATACCAAGACATAAATCGCCAGCCCAATCCCATGGTGTGGATTCGTGAGACTACGTTCAGGACCAACTGCGAACCATCCGAGTGTGAAGACCACTGTTGTCAAAGCTACTGTCAGGATTTGGAGGTAAATATGCATTCGTACAGCCCAGAAGCGAGAGCGGCCGTAGAAAGCGGCGATGAGGATCGCGGAGGGTACGATGAAGAGGAAGGTTATTATGGCAATGATACCGTGGCCTTTGATTAGTTGGTGGTATTGTGGGAGGCCTGCGAATCTGTTTCCCATTCCTGTTTATCACTGTCAGCTTGCTTTCATTCAATCTTGTATTTTGAGAGAGGAAGAATACCATTATATCTCATTGTCTCAAAATTCAACCCCATCAAATTGGGCAGCAGGAAGTCGTTCCGCGATGCATCCCATGTTCCATCTCCTACGTACATGGTATTCGATGAATATGTACTGCTGCCAGCTGGCGAGAGATTATCTAGAGGCGCCATGTCGACGGCAATGCGCCGCCGGGGCTCTGCAGACCCTCAGTTCGTAGGTATGATTGTATAGTTATTTCGTCCGTATGGATCGTGTCGAGAAATGCGAATAGATGTAAACCCAAAGAATGTAGCTCAGCCTTGTGCTCGTGTGTTGGAGAAAATGCTGACCGCTGAATCGTAAAGTCGTATCGGAGGGTAAACAATCTTATCGCTGTGCTGTGCTGTGCTATGCTGTTCACCAGCGATGGCCCCGCTTTGAAAGGAATGTTGTATGCTATTGTGTATTTGTGAGAAGAGAGAGGAGCCAGATAGCAATGAAGCTTGTGGTGATTCTTGGGCGAGCTTACGAATACCGACTAGATGCAGCGCAAGGATGGGTCGTCTGTCGCCCAGCGGTGGTGCGTTTGTTGGTTCGCGGGGTGATTTGTTGTGGCCAATTGGAAGACCTGGCTCACTGGGCAACCGTGAGCGAGGGAAGGATTTGTGGCTTGCAACCAGGTTTGAGGGACGATGAAGCAGAGATCCGGACTCCGGAGAAATATTGAGATAATAAAGATCTTGATGGAGAGACCTGAGATTTTTACAAGCTGAGGTCTAACCAAGAATCCTCAACTCGTTGTTGAGCTTCGAAGTTAAGCTTGTCACGTGTTGGGCATCACCGACAACACGCATTGACGAACAGCCTTCTGATGGATACATGACCAGAAGAATCTATCCATTGCTTGTGAGATGCAGTAATTCGGATGTTTACGTTGATTTTACAGCCAGAGGTAAGGTCGAGAGGTATCAGCTCTCAAACTCGACGACTCACGACGCTGTGTCTGGATCACAACAAACAATTCAGCAGGCTGTGCAATATGCAAATTCTCGGACTTGGCAAGCCATTACCACATCTCACACGGGAGCCTCAACTCATGCTCCCGTGTCACTATTACTTCTCAAAGAGCATATTCTCCTCCCATTTGAGGCTCGAAAACAGAACCATATAAACCAAAAACTAACGCTACACTAGGTGCTGATACCTACCGACGTCGAAACCACAGAGAGTCCTTAAGTCGGCACTCCTTACCCCGGGATCTACTCAATCAAGATACCATCAAAATCATCTATCCCTTACCTAGAGCTGCGCTCTATCATACCATTCGCTTTCGAGGAATACAAGACCACTCACATCCGAATACACGTGACGCTTTCCCCTCGATATATCCGACCTTGCGAATCATGGTCCTTGAGCTCAGATCCTCCTTTTCTCCAAACAAAGTTCAAATCCCGATCGTACCATGTTGCAATCATATTATACTTCAATGGCGGGGTTCAAATACCGTCTACCAAACAACGACGGGCCAGCGGATTCCTGAGGAAGAGCATGACTCTGTTGGTTCTTTCGGATGAGCGGACTGAGCCCGATATAAGTTGATGATATCTTGCATTCTTCGTCAGGACCATCAATACCATCACTCAAATCAAGCAACACCACCGCTTCTCATCCACTAAGCTTCGTTTCTAACCTCATTTCAACCCCAACAATTCACAATAATGTCCACCCAAACACCACACCACTACGCCGTCCTCCTCTACCCCGGCTTCCAAGCCCTCGACATCTTCGGCCCCCTCGACATCCTCAACATCCTCGCCCTTACCCACCCCTCCCTCACCATCTCCCTCCTCTCCACCACCCTCGCCCCCGTCTCAACCTGCCTCACATCTTCCTCCTCCCCAACATTCGGCCAGTCCATAACTCCTACCCACACTTTCTCCTCCCCTCCTCCTAACATCGACGTTTTACTCGTACCTGGAGGTTTCGGTTCTCGAGATCCGGAAGTGATTAAGCCGGCGGTGGAGTTTATTAGAAGTATTTATCCGGGGTTGAAATGGCTGTTGTGTGTTTGTACGGGAAGCGTGGTGGCTGCTAAGTCGGGGGTGTTGGATGGAAAGAGAGCTACTACTTATAAGAGGATGTTAGACTGGGCAGCAAAAGAAGGTCCTAATGTTACATGGGTCCCGAAAGCTCGTTGGGTGGAGGATGGGAATGTTTGGAGTAGTTCGGGGATTGCGGCGGGGATTGATCTTGTAAGTGACACTTTTCTTCTCTTGCCTTTTGATTTGGCTTTGCTGGGAGATGCCGAGCAGGTTTGAGAAACGAGCATTAAGCGAGAAGCTTGAGAATATGGTACTGACTCGTTGTAGATGTATGCTTGGGTGGCACATGTTTATGGTGAGGAAGTGTCGAAGGGGGTTGCGGATGCGAGTGAGTATGTGAGGAAGGGGAGGGATGATGATGTGTTTGCGGAGAGGTGGAAGGATGATCAACTTTGAGCGGTTTTTGCGAGAATACAAGGGCGTGGTTTCTCGACATTAGTTTTGTTCTTTGTGCATAGTCTCGGCTTATTGAGTCGAGGAGTAGATTGCTGCCGCTCGCCCTCATCTTGCTTGTACCAAAAGTTCACATCACCACCACTTCTCAAACAAAACATTTTCTTCCCTCATCCCTTCTGCTTTCCTCGCCTTCTCAACAAACTCATCCGTCATTCCTGGAGGGCCACAGATATAACACACCGTATCCCCCCTCTCCTCCACAGGCCCCAAAGCTTCAACTAAACCCCCCTCTGTAACCCTACCCATCGTCACCCCAATAAAGTATTCCAAGCCCAAACTTCTTGCATCTCCGACATGCTCCCCATTTGAGACGAATAGCTCCAACCTCCCTTGCCTCCCGAAGTGAAATTCCTCAAATATCTTCGCCAATCTTGGCAGGAATAGGATCTCATCAATATTATTTGAGGTCGTCTTGACAGAGTATAGGAATTTGACCGTAAATCCCAGATTTCCCTCTCTTCCCCCTCTTTCCTTTGCCAGTTCGCTGATCGAAGACATCATGCTCATCAAAGGATTAATCCCCACGCCTCCCGCAACAAACACCACCCTTTTCAACCCCTGGAACGAATCAGCGTCATATTCCTCGAAAATATTAACGAGTGAGTATTGCGAAACTCAGTGGTACGAAATCTACTCAGTACGACAAATTCATACGGCTGAGACAAAGGAAATCGCTGCTAACCTCAACCCCTCTTCTTGGAGGCCAAACAAAACTCCCACCGACCCTAACCCTCAATTCCTTCCCTAGAATCGTTTCTTCAGGTTGCCATAAGTAAGCAGCAGGAGGATTGCTCGGAGATTTCTGGATCGCGAGTTGGAGGTTGGGTGATGAAGGGGAGGAGGTGATTGTGAAGCCTCCTGCTTCGGGGATGTTGGGGCAGTAGACATCTAGCCATTGGCCAGGGAGGAACTTGGTTTGTTAGTTCGTGCTTGCTTGTTCTGGGAAGGTGGGAAGAGGGAGGGGTACTTTAATGGGCGGGTTGGTGGGGGTAAGTTGGAACAGGCGGATCGTGGGGTTTATGGTTTGTATATTGGTTATACTGACAGTGTGTAGTGACTTTAATGCAGCGTCAGTTTCTATTTCTGGAAGACGGTTTCGAGAGCGAGAGATGAGAAAAAGTAAATGGGAGAGATGCTGACATCATCACGTGGCTCCTCGGCCGTTCGCTCAAGGTGGGATAATAACGCTTTGGTTGTCGCCATCCTCGTGACAAGATGCCTGGAGATTGAAAGACTAGAAGGTCTGAGTAGAGATCTTGATAACAGAAGCATGGAAATGTGTAGTTGCGATGCACGATGTACGATGTACGAACACGAGCTCGATGAAACTGAGTGTTGGATATGAGCCGAGGAGGTGTAACTTAAGCGAGAGTGACTGCCAGGTCTTGTGAAGTTGATCACGATTGACAAGATACTGCGAGTCCTCACTATCGGAGGAGTTAAATAAGATTTTTAAGCTTGAAGCCTCTAGAAACCTAGATATTCAATGTTAAGAAACGGTTAAAATCACGTGCCTCGAGGCTCTTTAATGACCTCAGTCCGGGGCTTTTGATTCTTGTGAAGGTGGATTTATTTGTGACAAAGAGTTACCGCTATAATACCTCTACGGCAGATCTGTCTCAGGGTGGAGTAATATCGGAGTCGGAAGGCGACGATCAAAGGACCCGGAAAGCACAAAAGGTCGCGATCGAGTGAGGCATTGTCCTTCAGTGTAGTATCTAGTCTCGAGAACGATCAATTAATGAATTGTGAGATATTCGTGTGTTGATCATTTCACACAAAAAGTTCTGGGAGATGCAAGCCTTGAAGCTGCGGAAATGAGAAGTGATGAGGGCTGTCAACCGTCTTTGGCATTATTTCCAACTGCATAGCATTATGTTTACATGCCACAAAAGAGCGAGTCTCCAACGTATTGCACTGATATCCTGATCATCTTCGGTATACTAAATACAGTCCCTTGTTCCTAAATCCAGACGCCATGATCATATACAGTTGTCCCTTAATCAGACCAAAGCCAACCCAAGAAAATGATTCGTCATTTGCACATTCGAAAGAGATGAACGCCGTGATTCGCAGGAGAAGTCGATGTAGGAGCTATCGCCATGGTGAGATCGACGTAGGTAGGTAGGATGTCGAAGGAAGAGAATGTTCGAGAAGCGAAGGTGTTTGGTTGGATCGGACGAAGCCTTTTCGAAGATTCAGGTTGCTAGTTGAACAAGACAGAATGTTGGAAGATCGAACCCCAATCCCTCCTCGCGATGGTAAAGATAAAGTAATTCTCTGCAATAAAAACCATCATCTACCCTTAAGCCCACGATGTCAGCGGATGAGCTCGCTTTCCACCCAAAACCTGCAAAGCCAAGAGGGTTCATACCGGCATTGATGGAGCATTCGGATCCTTCTTCATCGCTATGCTGATCAAGGACGCCAACCCAATGAGGACAACAATGATGCATATGATTCCGAGGACCATAGGAAGACTGAGAAATTGTGACAACGGGTTGTCGCGTGCGACTAACTGGACGCTTTGGCGTGCGACTAAGTGAGTGCTTTGGATGTACATCTTGAAAAGCGAAAGTGGCGTGACAACGAGTGTGGTTTGCAGAAGCGTACGAGGTGAAGAGTGTGAAAGCAGTTCTAAAGAGTGGCTGAAGCAAGACTGAAAACTATCATGCGGACCTCAACTGCTATATATCCGCCAAGGACGACAAAGTGAACTCGTCGGCCAGTGGGATCCACACCCAACACATGCCAGGGAAATGAAGTACACGAACAAAGTACCCTCCATGATCGTGTGAAACTTGATATCTCCCTATCACTCGACCGGAAGAAGGCAAGCTTGCAGATGCGACTCAATTCGCAAAGGGTTGATCAGATCCAGATGATGGTAGCGCACCCGTACAGTCCAATGAGAGCTGTGGCTTAGCGACGCCAGGGTTGGGCGTACATTCTAGCCAATGGGAGCATGCTAGGAACGAGACGATGATCCAGAACAGATATAATGGAATGAAGAACCATAGGCGGAATGCATGTTTCTATAAAAGGATCTGTTGCATCGGGATGATCCGATTAGGGACTGAAGCATTTTGGAGATATCGAATAGAGTGGGGCGGCTGGACTAGCGTTCCGCTCTAGCGAACCAGAGATGCTCAGGAACGAGGTGAGTCTAGGTGCCTGAGAACTATGCTTCAGCCGAAACATCTCGCTTTGAACCACGACGACGGTCGACTTGGGGATCAAATAAAGGGGGGCAGCTCGCTTATCCCTTAATGAAATGCTCTGTCAGCACCAATTCTAAATGGATCATGGAGTTCACATCGCTCTTATCTCCGAGGACTCTCAAATGCTCTCCAGAGAGTCTGAGACATGGCCGTTGACAGGATCAACAACGCCATCGATATCCTGCTTTAACAAATCAACTAGTCCTAGATCAATCATAATGCGAAGGCTGAGTTCAAGAGGGAAATTTGAATCGATCAGCACCGGTCGTTGTGTACATTCTTGAAAGTTAGGGTTGGAGAACCATGCCTTGCGGCAGACCAGGCAGCAGCTTTTTGCACCTCCCCTGGGGATGCCCTCGGCGACAAGGGGAAGTGCGTCTAATGCTGTTGCACTACGTTTCGTTGGCTGCAGCGTGTTGAAAACCCCTGAACTGCATCGGATCATGTAGTTCTTCGATAGGGAGCTTGGAGCCACGCCAGCAGACAAAGGGCGGAGTCTGAGACCGCAACGACGACGATTCGATTCCAGTCTTCTTCACGCGATGCGAGGCTTTCAAGCAGCATCATTATTCGAAAGCAATATAAATTGTGAAAGGTTTCAGCGCGCTTGCAAAGGCAGTAAAGCCTATGGTCTTCCAACGCAACTTCTTCTTTCAGCCAGATGCTACTTAACTCAAGATGTTGGAGCTTTTGATACTTATCATCTTCCCAAAATGCAACGATCTCCACAACATAATTTTATGTCATTCAATACGGATCGTAATTCAGAGGACAGCGCTCGTCCTCGTCCTCAATCTTCTGACGAGGTGCTGCTTATCTTCTCTGCCTTCTGTTGAGCTTCCTCACTGACAGTGCTCCTAGATCATAGACAAAATGCAGAAATTTGTCGCAGGCCAGTGTCCATTCACAGCTCCACCCCCTCTTCCTCACTTTAGTTGGGCTTCGATCGACGTCCTGGAAGCTTCCCTCCTGATCTCTGTAGTCGCCACTTCGACGAAACTACAAGAGGTTCTTACATCCGCATCGGCGGGCGACCCATGCCTTCTCGCATTGACGAATGGCTGCATGAAGCGCTATCTCGAGATCATGGAGCCAGCTCAATCATGCTGTAAGGCCCTCAACATAATCCGGACAGAAAACTTCCAAGGCGACGCCACTTCGCTCGAAGCGGCACTGAAAGCAATGACACATGTGAAAGAAGAACAAAATCCAATACTTACAGACTTCGCTGGAGGCACCGAGGAAATGCGAAAGTGGATGCTTTCCTGCAGAACATACGTCGAGAATGTCGTTGCGGTGATGGAATACGCTTCAGGGCAGTTGAATGCTGCTGGATTCGCATGAGCGCCACGGGAGAATGGCCCATGACACTAAGAATTCCGGCACGATCAATCGGCGAGCTCTAGCCTTGATGTTTCCCGCAAGTGAAGATTTGCATTCCAAAAAATCCTTGTATCTAGCCGTGGTATCTATAAAGACGTTATCATCCCATCCGCTGACCGGTGTCCAAAGTCGAACCAATTATACCGCTTTTTCCAAACTCCAAACGCTTCCAACTCCCGAAAATTAGATGATCATCGCCACCTTCCAGGACCCGGACTTTGCATCGGCACAGAAACAGATATGCTGCTCCTCCTCTGTAGCGATGGAGCCATCGACACACTGCTTCTTCTCTGCAGCTGCTGACCTGGGCCTATCGACATGCTATCCGTTCTCTGCAACTGTTGACTTGGTCTCGGTCTGAATGGTTCATCGTCGAAATCGTCCAGCTCTCTCAATCTCTTGCCTCCCCTGGTGTACCAACAACTCAATGGCAGAAGTACGAATGCGAAGAAGGCTCCTTCTTTGACCTTTCTTGCCTTTGTCAACTTCGGAATGTCAACTTCTTGTCCATGCTCTGCAACCTTCTGTCTCTTTGACTTCGATGGGGAACTTGCTGTACTTGCGGAAGATGCGGAGGATTCCGACTTGGGTGCAGCCGGTGTCTCACTATTCTTCAATATTGATCGTGGAGTGGTTGGTGAGAGCAATACCGGAGTTGTTGGATAAGCAGGTGGTAGCAATCCTTGTTGCATTCCCTTTGGCCTTGGAACAAGTGGTCTAATAGGCTCCTCCGACATTGTTGTTTGGTTTCTTATTTCCTGCCAATGGATATGCCCTCCTTCCTGTGGAAGTGTGGATGTCTCCGGGGCCTCTTGACTCGTCTCCTGGTTCCAGATCAAGAGATAGCTAAATGGACTTTGATGTGTCTTGAGTGAGCACCTTGAGACGGAGTTTTCGTCCCTTATAAGCACCCCGACCCCTTTCATCCTTTCACAAATACTGTGGTCTTTGGATAAATAATCGCACCCCTGAGGGTTGATGGTTCTAGCACTTTCCACACACAAAAGATCCTCGCAAGCCCAAAATTCAACTATCTGATTTGATCAAGCCCTAGTTTGAGGCTCAGTCTAAAACCCTCAGGGGTGCGATTATTTATCCAAAGACCACAGTAAACTTTCGGGTCCCATAACTGACTGTGTACGACGACTGAGGATCGCGAGTTGCAATAGAGGGAAACGCGCAAGGATGACCCCGCGATCTCTTCCTCGCTCACCACGAATTTCAAACGAACTACTCCCCCGAAGCCTTTTTCCTAAACGACACTCCGCCACTCTTGTTACAGGCAACGTTCTCGACGTCATTGTTTCAATTTATCTTGCAGATCCGGGGTCCAGGTTCTCCACTACCTGCCAATGCGTGTCAAACGATCATGCAATCGCTATGTGGAGCGCTTTCGCAAAGAACTAAAGGTGGACCTGGTTACTGCAGTTATGATCGTACACCGCTTCGTATTGAACAGGGAGATGGATGTCAATGGATATATGTCGGCTCGATTCTCCCTCTGGACGCGTTGTTGAGGTGTGTCCGAGTTGGGGTGGAGCGCGAGTGCGACTCCCGACGACGGCCTCAAGAAGATCATCTGCTGCATATTTTAGTAGTGCTAAGTGGCGTGGCTCTTGATACTTTGCACCAGAACCGCTCTCGTGATTGATGCTGATTTCTTAGTTAGTGAGAAGGCTACGGCAACTGTGGAAAGCAAGCGCTCCCATTACCCAAAAAGTATCTTGAAATTCCGTTTTCTTATTTCCATTTCTTCGGGGTCCTGTTCATGAATAAGGCCGTCGTTTAGATGGGAAAGTGCGTTGCCAGGTCACAAGAGCCTTCGAAAAATAACTTCGTGTCTCGCTGTCAACAGAAGCTGCAGCAACAGATCCACTGGAACTACTATATTAGTCTCTCTATACCTCCACCACTCTCCATTCCTCAACATGCAATCATACCCAACCTCCCATCTTTCTCATTTCCTTTCTCACCTTCATCCTGTCTATGACAGGCGCGGGAAAAAAGCACACCTCACGTGCAACCAGTGGCGGTGGCTGGGGATACTTAACTGGGGCTAGGGTTCAGGTACGTGGGCATAAGACGTCATCTACCGGTTTGAATATAGTTCTCAAACTCGGAGTGCTTAAGCGCGATCTACAAAATGCGACGCAAAATTTCCGAAATGATCGATTCATGCATGGCCGGAAAGAAGAGAGAGAACTTTTTTGGGTGTGACGATTCTGGCGAGGAGGAAGAGGTGAATAAGGGGGATCCTTGGGAGAGTGTCTTGGTGGGGTAAGAGTCACGTGGTAATGCTTGGTAGAGTGAAGGAGGTGTGTGGGTTCGGTGCCGGCGGCTTTCATTCGTGATTTTGCAGCTTGCAAGATAGAGGATATTTGTTAGGAATTGTGCTTTTGGCTTCTGTTGTCATGAAAGCTGTCAGGGTCCACGAAGTGTCTTGGTCCTGAATCTAGCGATGGAGGAGTGACATTTATTGTTCTAATTGCATCTAATAAAGATGATATTGGTGTTGATTAGTCGATTAGAAGTCAAATGGACTAATCATAGAGTATTGTTGAAGAGGCTCAAACAGTAATGGTTTTCTTGGTTTCGTACCGGTTGTGGGCGAGCGGGAGCTAGTGCTGTCATGTTGGTGGTAGTCTACCTCCGTTTATTGTCTAAGACGATTAGCTCTAACAGACTTCCCACGAGCCATTGTTCGGATTTAAAAGGCGATATGGGTTGTGGTCAGGTTGGCGTTCGATTTCATACTGTGGCTATTGCAGTTTGTTATTTTGGGGAACTTCGGAGTCGAGGGTTGTGATTATTTCTTGTGGTCCGAGGTGTGAACGACGTTTTCTGATTATTATAGCGTATGATAATGAATCAGACTTATGGTCATCAGTCAGGAAAGGGTTATGATCCTGAGTTACCATATTTCATCTGGTGTAGGGTCTGTGTCACTGGCTTGCCAAGTCGGGTGCTAGTAATGGACAGATTATCATATTTAGCGCAGCCTTCTTCGATTATCCAATCTGATAGATCTGGCTCGGATGAGAGCTTTTGTGTGAGTGTTTCAATCAGCGTCAAGTTTGCAAATTCATTGATGCTCTTTCTTCGCTAAGTAATAAGCAATTTGAACTTGAAGCATATTTTTGTCTGGTATAGATTTGTATTTCGCTAGACTGCGAACTCATTGATGTTCGCCGGAAATCTTGCATCATGACTTTGTACTTTCCCAACTTGTTTCTTATCTTATTACTATCTCTGCTTTAGTTGGTGGGTATATCGTTACATAACACACTTAGTAGATGCTGTCACGATCCGAAGCGCGGAGAGACTTCTGACCATTGGGACCGAAGGATTTGTCCCCACTACTTCTCTCGAAGTCTTCTGTCGAGGTTCCAGCCACAGTTCTAGACCTCGGTGATGGCTTCAAGTTGTCCTAGATGGGTGTTGGCGTATCGCCAAAAACATACAGCTTAAAGTACACAGCTCGCGTCATGAGGATTGTAAGTCATGTCGGATGACACGAGACGTCAGGAAGCATAATATATCGTATCACCACTTCCCCACTCGAAAGATTTTCATAATTCTCGCTCGACTTCGACGTCTCTCGCTCATGCCAACGTCTCTCGTTCACGACACCTCCCACAGTTGCCTTTAACGTGCCTCGCCCACCATATCACTCGCTCAACTCTTATATCTTTCGTTGGCATCTCTCGCTGGCATTCGACTTGTCCTGCTCGTCCTGTAGGACAATTTAACTCGCGACAGAATTTCTCTCTTACGTCGCCGGACTTCTCCCCACGACAAGTTCACCTGAAGCCTCCATTCCCTTACAAGCATCGCCTCTGTTCTCAAAATGAGACGGCTCTGGAGAGTTAGTCTTCTGCTTGCCTTTTTCCCGCATCTTTTCAGTTCCAATTTTTCGGTTGCAGCTTCACCTGCATTTAACGAATCTTTTACGGCGAGGATCCGTCTCGATTCATCGTCCCTCAACCTCACGGCCTTTGAAGGACTCAACAGCAGCAACATCTGCAACTACACAGTTCCGCCACCAATGGCAGAACTATGGAATCAAACTCACTGGGATTGTCGGATCCCCCCTTTCCGCAACTTTTTGAATGAATCCAGCGAATTGGACAAACTCTCAGATGAAGAAGTATTTGAGTTTACTCCAGAGAATATAGCCAGCTCTAATATCAAAACATGGTATATGGCATGGTCGAGGGAAAGACTGAATAACCGCAGCTGGAATGCGTCTGAATGGGCAGAGGTATCTTTGTTTGCGCGCGACTTCCTACCAGCGGGCGGCCGAGATTTTGCCTGCTTCATATCTATGACCCGCTGCATGCATATGCCGACTGTGTCCGATATCCTAAGGCGGTATCCTGGTCGTGAAAACAGGGCTTTGGCCCAACGAATCTATCTGCTGCTTCACATGCTCGACACTACCCACCAGGAAAAACTTCATCTTCTGGTATATTTTGCAAGATCTAGCTACTGGCACTGTTAACTTGGAAGTAGAATGCTCTCACGCAGGCGGCAATTTGGTTACCCGGCAAGGCATATGCTATCATCAAGACATTTACGAAGCAGGTTGACGCTGGCGCGGTAATGGGCTGCGAAATTATTAAAAAAGTGATTGATCTCGCAATACAGATCGGCTTGAGCATGGCGAACGGTGCCGCGAGCGCTGTGTCTAACGCTCTTACTGCAAAGGGCAGTCTTTTCGAAGAGCTCGCTTCTATCAATGTGCTAGACGGCAAAACGTTTTCCAATATGGGCTTCGGAATGAAAGAGGTGGTCAATAAGGACACTGGGGAAGTTGTTAAACAATTTGGGAAGATGATGAGAGACGATTGGTCCGATGCAGCCAAATTTAATTGTAAGTGTCAATTGCTCATATACGCGGTCTACCTTTCGTTTCGTCTCTCAGGTCATCAATTCATGTCTCCGCTTGCTCACGCTGCACATTAGAACGTGCACCTTCCTACACGCAAGTAGAATTCCACTGACGTTGCAACTTTTATCAATAGGGTTTGGAACGCTTCAACAGCAGTTCTGGTCAGTATCCGAGGATGCACTCAAGAAAGGATTTGCCAAATCTGTGCAAGTTCCGTCGAGTAAAGGAGATGGGTAAGTCGTCTTCCTAGTATCATGGCTTCCTTATGCCGTTGAACTATCATTTTCCTGATGTCTTAAATCTGGAGTATGACACGCTGTTGAAGGATGTGTACTGATGCCTGGAATTTTCATGCAGGTCCATGGAGGAGAGGATGCATCTTGACGCAGGCGTGGCATCCGATACTATGTGTTCTTCATTCGAAGGGGATCGTCAAGACCTGAATGAAGCCAACACCCATGCCTTAGAGGATATCATTGCGGAATGGTTCTCAACAATCAGAGCACAGACACTGGCAACTTACGAGAAGTTGTACAATGGTTTTATTCCGAGAGAGGGAATCAGAATGCCTTCAATGCTGGCTCTTCAGCTTGCAATGTCAGACTGGCCTCCTTTGAACGGACCAAACTCCCTGAACCACCCTTTGAAGGATACAGCAAAGTTCGAGAAGCACGTCAAGTTACAAGCCTTGAAACGGATCCTCAGCTTCACTATGAGTGACGATGGTATCTATCTCTATTGTATGCACACTGACAAGGCACAAGAGGAGTGCAGTCATGACACTTTCGCCAAAGGCACCCGTGGATGGTGGAAAGACTATCGCAAGACACAGATCTGCCCGAGACCCAAAGAAGATTCAACATTGCTCTGCTCGGCTGCACGATGGTACCATACCAGTACATTCAATTCGCATGTTGGCCTCATGCCTGGGATCAATCTGATAGAAGGATTTAGCAAGAACGACTGGAATCTCAAGCCCAAGGAGCTACTCCAAGAGGCATACGAGACATACGTACTGTACAGGAACAATGCTTCAGCTACTGACGAGAACTGGAAGAACGGGCGTTTGGATACCCCAATGTTTGCTCTACCAACATGCGTCAGCGACCATTTACGTCTACACGACGGAAACCCTCTTCATGGGAGTTACCTCACCCACAACGTATCGCATCTTCAATTTCCGTCCTTCTGTGGCAACTGGCGAGCGAACGAAACAAAAGGATTCATGAAAATGTTGAATCTTGATCCGAAATCTGAACTCTATGGAGCGGTGGAAGGACCTCCGGGGTTCAAACACCCGAACGAGCTTTTCTGGGATAGAATTCCACGGGTAAGTGGTGCTCGATGCGCGTTGCCAATGTCCCATGCTAATTCATTACTTAGCTCTTGGCCGAGATGTACCTCACTCCAGTCTCGCATTACCTGGCCCTCTGCGGCGCTGGTGTTCGCTTGCCAGAAGAAAAAGACAGGGATAGATCAAAGAATTCGTGGGTGATCAATTTTTCTAAGCCCACTAACGAAGTAGATAAAGACTGCGACCTGGTCGGGAATGCTGTTAGAAATATGACCGAATTAGAGGCAAACGAATGGTTCTGCGACCTTGATGGTCGCAGTCATCATACGGTGTTCCAACGGCAATTCGCAAGTTACACACTTCCTCAAACCTGGTGGATCAGGTCAGCTTCCCACAAGAAATGCCATGCCTGGATAAAGCAACAGGGCAACGGCAAATGGGGGGAATACAAGGAGACCAAGGAATTCATCGATGCCTACGAGAAGGCAGAACTCAAAGAGAAGAAAGAGGAAGAACAATTCCTTAAGCAGGTGTACGCCCAAGAAGAGAGGGACCAGATTGCAGAAGATAAGAGGTTTCGAAAGCTCATCGAAGATGTCAAGGAAGAGGAAGAGAAGCGTAGGAAGGAGGAGGACCAGGTCATTAAGAAGATGGGGCAGGAAATCGAAAACTCCTGGAAGGAAGAACAGAAGTTGGTCGCCAAACTTCTTAAGGAGATGGAGGACGAGGAAAATAAGCAAAGGAAAGAGGAGGCGGCTGCCCTGAAAAGTATGGAGGTTAATGCAGAGAAAGCTCACCGAGAAGATGAGAAGAGGCGTAAGAAGGAAGCGAAGAAGGGTGGGAATTGAGTGCGAAGTGATTGTTAATCCGATAGTCGTTTTCTATCAGCTCAAGACTGGGTTTCAAAGTTCGTGAGACTTAGGAATCTTGGAATTGTTTGATCGGTCGTTTGGTGTTTCGTTTTGCTGTTTATATTATTCTAATGCATTGGAGGCCGTATCTGAGGTATCGTGTGTGCTGAGTGTATTAACTGTCCCTCCCATCTACGTGTCCGGAAACAAAGCGCCTTTGGGCAGGAACTGAAGACCTGTGTTTCTATCGTCCTGTTTCGGACTGATCCATTACTCCATCTTCATATACTGCCCAAACTTTTCCTTCAATAACGCCAACCTCACCGGCTTAGCAAGATAATCATTCATTCCTGAAGCAAGACACTTCTCTCTATCTCCCTGCACCGCCGACGCCGTCAAAGCAATGACCAAAATACTCCTCACAGCATCCAACGGATCCTTCCGTAACATTTTCGTAGCTTCATATCCATCCAAGACAGGCATCTGAACATCCATGAGAATCAGATGGTAAGGTCGTCCTTGTTTAGCCTTTTTACGGATTCCTTCTACGGCTTCCAAACCGTTGTTGTATGCGTCGACTTCTTGGAACTTCAGCTTTTTCAAGAATTGTAAAGCGATCTTTTGGTTGATGATATTGTCCTCGGCGATGCAGATCCGCAGCTGAGAGAGCGGCATCTCTGAAAGCTCGGAGAAATTCATGGTCGTTGTCGTTGGTGTCTTGGCAGACACAGTGTGACGCCTAGTTGCTTCGACGGGAGTATCTCCAACTGTATCTTCGCCACCTGCCTTGCGTAGAGTAATGGAGAACGAGACGGTGGTGCCCACGTGTTCAGTACTGTCAAGTTTGATTGTGCCTCCCATGGATTCTACAAGTGATTTGCAAATACTGAGTCCAAGGCCACTTCCACCATATTTGCGGGACGTACTTGGATCGGCCTGACTGAAAGGAATAAACAACCTATGAAGCTGTTGAGCTGAAATCCCAATACCGGTGTCTTGAACCCAAAAAGTCAGGCATGTCGCAGACTCGGTCTCCCATTCGGATTTGGCGCCAATGATAACGCTTCCTTTCTCCGTAAACTTCAAGCTGTTGCCGATGAGATTTCCCAGGATCTGATGGAGCCGAACGGGATCGCCATAGACCAATGATCGGGGAAGATCAATGTCCTGCACGATACTGACATCTTGGGACTTGCTCTTACTGACAGCTGGGATCGCACGAACAAGCTCACGGACCATTTCCTCGACATAGAAACTGGTCAGGTGCAGCTGCATTTGGTGTGCCTCAATCTTGGAAAAGTCCAAGATGTCATTGATGAGGCTTAGTAGGAGGCTTGCTGAAACTCGAATCGACTCCGCCATTTCAACTTGCTGTTCTTGTAATGGTCCGTCGAGAAGTAGGAGTTCCGAGTTGCCGATAACTCCGTTGAGAGGTGTGCGGAGTTCGTGCGAGATGTTGGCCAGGAATGTAGTCTTGGCCTTTGCAGCTTCTTCGGCTTCGGCCCTGGCGGTATTTGCGTTATTCTTTGCCTCAATTGCTTCTGAAAGGGCCTTTTTCTGGACTTCAACCATCGATTTATTGATAGCCGAAACCCGTTCCACCTCTTTCAGTGTTAGCGAATTGGAGTAGCTGATCCCGATTTGGTTTACAAGCAGCTGCAAGACTTGTAGGTTGCGATTCGTAAGGGAGTTTGGTGGTCCTTCCAGATATAAAACTCCCAGGAGTGGCTTGTCCGCATCGCCATGCGAGATCGGTATGGCTACGACTGATTTGCTACCGTCATCTCGAGCAGCCCATGTTGGGCTAACATTGCTGAATCGGGCGTCTTGAATCAAGTCTGGCACGAAAACTGTCTCCCGGAAACGAAAGCAATAGTTCACGACACTCTCTGGAATGCCAGACTTTCCAAGCGGAAGCGGGGGGTTATGAGCTTCTGCTCCTTCTTCAGGACGACCGCTTGCTGCAACACCCCAGCCAATCGATTCGTCTTCAATGGCTATTGCTGCCAACGATGCAACGCCTTTACAATTGTGGAGAATTATCTCGCACATTGTCTTGAGTAGTTGGTCCACTTGTAAAACACTTGAGATGACCAGAGAGCTCTCGAGTATGGATGTCAGATCCAACATATGGAGGGCTTCACCCGTATCAGCAAGCGCAGCGCTTTCTTGCCACATACTGATTCTGTAGTCTCTCTTGTTAATCATAGAATCTAGAACTGGTAGATCGTCATGTTCGAAGCCGGCAATGTCTGGTCGCATGATTCCCAGGTCTTCATAGGGTTCTGTTTGGATACCCACTTCCACATTTGAATGACTGGATCTGACTTCTTGAAAGAATGCATGGTGCTGCTGCTCAATGTGGCTTGCCACTCCCGTGGCGCCGAGTTGTCGGTACAAATGAATGGCTTCATCGAACGTCATCCTGGCCAATCTTCGGGACCCAATGCGGATAAGGTGACTACCTAAAAGGCTGTTGGCAAGCGCCTCTTCGAAGCCAAAGTTGTATTTCGAGGCGTGGTCTATGGCCTCTTCATAGAATCGGAGTGCAGCTATGTGATCATTTTCCATCTCCGCAATCTGAGCAGCGAGTATTTTTGACCAAGCCAGATAGTTTACTTCTGTCACTGCTTGCCACTGCTCTATTCGCTTCTTAAAGTATTTGATGAGCATAGCAAGACCTCCTATCTCTTCCACGAGTCCCACCTCGAGAGACCGGCCACCGATGTCAGAGGAGAGCTGAGGAGATTGGCTACGATACGCCGGATCGAGTTGTTCCTCCACCCTGGACCATATCGAACCGGCGAGTGATAGGGCATGAAAGAACATGAGGAATCGAGTGTTGCGTGCGGACCATATGGCATTGATTTTCTTTAGGCATGAATTCCCCATCGCTACGGCGCTCGAAAAGTGGCCATACAAAAACAAAGGAGCGATTTCGATGCTCTCGTAGAGCATCAGAGGCCGATCCGAATTCTTGACTGTGCTCTTCAGCCAAGCTTTGTAGTTTGCAGAGTTGTGTTGTTCGTCACTCATGACACCAAGATCCGGGTCTTTTGTATGAGTCTTTCCCTGCAGGGCTCGACAAACCTGGCGAATAGAGATGAGCATTGTTCCTCCAGGCGTGTCCAGGTGCCAATTGGGAATGTCCTGGCAAGCATAAGTACAGAATGATCCCAGTTCTGATAGATTCTCAGAAGCAAAGAACTTCAGGCTGCCGACAAGGCCAAAGTTGAGGATGGTAGCTATTCGGTCGCCTGCTTGTATGGCGAACTCAAGAGCACCTTCTAACTGTCCAATCAGGTCATGTAACGGACTTTGAAAATGACCCAGGAAAGCTGGGTAAATGGTACCTCCCCTACCAATTGTATACGGATCTTTCCAACGTTCCATCAATGCAAGGGCTATGTTCCCGCAGTCATCCGCGAAGTTGATCATATTGTGTCTCGAGACAGCTATTAGAGACAGCTGCAAAAATCCCATACCGGCTTGTGGAAAGCTGCCAGAGTCGAGATACGTGCTGATCATAATCAAGGTCATTTGATAAAAAGTCAGAGTGTCCGACCAGAACGCAGCACTTGTAGCTTCCACAAGGACAGCCCCGATGGCGGCGAGATTCGAGTCCTCTTCTGGTGAGGTTTTCTTGACCAGAGAGGCTGCATCCATAGACTGTATCTTTTGACAGAGGCGCTTGAACTCAGCATCGCATTTCGGAAACGATGTATTCTCATCAACTGGGACATTCAGAGCTAGAAGGCACTTCTTCAACGCTTCAAAAGCGCTTGTTGAATCTCCTTCCTGCGCAAATGATCGAGACTGAAGAATCCATGCAGGGGCTTTGTCGACCGCGGTCCGAGCATTGGCGGAAACCTCCTGTAACAGGCGTCGCGCCTCTTCGTATTGGCCACTGTAAAGGTAGCATTCAGCTGCCAATGTATGAACCGCCAGTGTCTCCTCATATGATGCGTCGTCTATATCATCATTCCACATGTCATTCTGCAATAAAAGAATACAACTAGCGTATGCTCTGACGGACGCGGACCTGACGCCACTTTCACATGCAATACTTGCGTGATCAGATAGCAACTTTCGATACGGTTGTCTATAAGGAACAGATGTCCGTATTATGGAGGTAGATTCGCAAACAGAATAGGCTGCGACATCGCAATAGTTTTCGTCAGCAGGATAATAATGGAGGATGGTTTGCGCCAAGATGAAATGCATTATTTTTCTGTCTTCGATCCGGAGTGACGCAGCCGCTTCCGTATATCTATCATGAGCAAAGCGAAAGACGTCGTCGTCTGAAGTTGGTACAATTATATAAGCTTGTATGACGGCTTGAAGGCCTTTCACTGCATCTTGTTCCGAATGAAATAGCTTTAGAGGAGTGAAATCGCCATTCAAAAGTCGCTGAATCAGCTGAAAATCGAATGTTGAACCTAACATCGAAGCCCAAGCGAGGATTGATTTTGAAGCTGCGGGTAGTTCGACTATGAGGTTTGTGACAAGACCTTCGCGGAGAGCCTCGTCGAATTGCTCTTCCTTGAATTGCTCGAATAGGCGGTCGAGATCAAATAACCAACAACCGTTGCGGAAGTCATACCATATGCCTTTCTTGCGATAGCAAGCATTAAGCATCTCCTTGACATAAAAGGGGTTCCCCGCTGTCTTGGAACGGATAATGGTGCCCAGAGAGAGGACCTCAGATTTGGGACGACGCAGGGTGGCGGCGACGTATTCTACGGTCTGTTCCTCAGTGAGCGGCTTAAGAATAATTTGCGTGATCTCTATATCCTTAGGTTTATGATGTCCTGAGCCATGGTGAGCGTGATCCAATGGTCTGTCGAATTTAGGACGAGTACCTTCGTTGTAGGTAAGAGCTAACGCCCGCGTGATTGCATCGGAAAGCGCGTCTTTTGATTTGAAGGCGAGTATGATTACCATTTTGACTTTGGAAGAAATCATCTGCGAGACTAATTCTGCCGAATCTTCGTCTGCGAGATGTACGTCATCAAGGCACAAACACACAAATCTGTAGTGGGCGAATATTCGTATGATGTCCATGAATGTGGTTGACAAGGAAATAGATTGCGTAGATGAACCGGCACGCAGGAAATTATGTGTGCTTTGAGCACCTACCTTCCCGGGAAGGCTGCCGTGAGAACTTGTGCTCCCAGGTGATGAATCACGTCGTTTGAATCCGGTCCCGAGGCTTCTATTGAAACCTTTCGGGGACTTGATAGCATGATTTGATGCTCGGGTTGCAACCTCGGGTTCAAGAAGGAACTGCGGAAGCCCTAGCAGCTTGTGAAGAATGGACCATACGGGAGCAACACGTCTTTTGATGGCCTGATGGAAATCTGGATCTATGTCGCTTTCGGAGAAGACCTGTTGAAATAAAGTTGATAGCACTTTGATAATAGCATCGAATGGCTTGCTGTCAGTCTTCGGGTCGAATCTTGCGCTGGCAAAGCAGCCTCGTTGCCGTGCTTCGACCTGCACTGACTGGATGAGGCGAGACTTGCCAAGGCCAGCAGCTCCCTCGATCGATATGACTGCACATCGGCCCCCTGTACGGTGTCGCAGATTATTGCGATTGACAAACAAGCTTCCAGTGCCGTCCGAGCCTGATATCGATCCTTCGACCTCGCCATTCATGACCACCCCAAGACTTGGAGAGGGGAGTGTCGAGATGTTCCTCTGAGAATGCTTTGGCTCGAAATCTGGGTTGGGACTCAATCTGTCAATTGAGTCGTGTTGCGAGTGTGCTGGGGATCTCTGTTTAGCGGTATTGGCCTGGTATGCCTTGTGATCCCCAAGCGTGACATCGGACCGCGAAACTGAGTTTGTTCTCCCATCTGTCGAACTTCCGTTTTCCTCCTTCATGAAGAAGTCTCCTATCGTGGAGCTCTTGTCAACGCTGGTGGAGTTGTCCTCGATTAATCGGGAGAGTTGCCTAGATCCATAATTGTCTAGTCTTTGGGTAGCTGGTCGTAATCTAAAAGCTAGATCAATGGCCATGACAATGGTATCATGCTCGGCATTCCTGCCAACCATAGCCTGTGGGAGGATAAAAGAAGGAGAAACATCTTTCGTAGCGATTTCAAAGTCCAGGAGCCGCGAGGATTCCCCAGCGCTTAACAGCTTGCGAACCTCAACAAGATCATGCCGTAGCCCGCTCACTGAATGGTATCGTTCCCAGACTGTTTTCGTTGTCGCTTTCTGTATGATTCGACCAATAGCCTCAGGAATGTCTAGTCGGATATTTGATACGAGAGGAAGTTGTTGTCCCAAAACCGCTTGTATGATATCCATCGGAGTCTCTCCGTCAAATGCTCGTTTTTGCAATAAGATAGTCCAAAATAGCACACCGAGAGAGAAGATATCTGTCCGACTATCCGGCTCGAGAGGCATGCGACCAGTCTGTTCGGGGCTCATAAAAGACAGTTTTGTCTTCGCGCCGAGCTCTTTAGACATTGTTGACCAGCCATTACTGGTGAGACCTTCCTCGAATTTCCGGAGACGACCGGGACCAAGATTGATCAGAATCACCCTGCCCGTCTCTTTATGCATATGGAACGCATCCCCTCTGATTTCTCCATGAACAATCTGCTGGCCATGTAGGGCTTCGATGCACTCTGCTGCTCCAACAGCAAAATCCAGAAAGGTCCGCAGCGATACAGACTCGGGTTCAAAGAGCTCGTTTCTTCGACCATGAATGTGCCCTCCGTCCAACTGAAAATATGCAGGACCATTATCGACGATTTTTGACAAGTAATTCAGCCCAGGATCCTCGTAGATACAAACAACCACTGGCAGACTGTCATGATCTCCAGGTTCGCTGGGCAATCTCAATTTATCAAGAGGTCTAGCAACATGGCGTCCATTCGGATCCACAGTTGATACCAATGTCCTGCAGATGTGATATGCCCGCTCATCCCGAAGCACATGGCAGGAGATTCGAGCAACGACAGCTATATCGCGTCTGCCATCGCTGCTGGCGTCCTTGCTGCTATCGCCCGAGTCCTGTCGGGTCCTACTTGGACGCTTCCAAGTGTATTGTGGCCGCGTAGAGTCTGCTGCAGGAGAGGTTGGGAGGGAGGAATTCGGGCTGTTGTTTGCTCCACCGAGCTTCGTACCAAAGACGTGCCTAGCCAACCGTCAGGATCAGAGACAATGCGTGACACGAATCAACGTACCATATATCAAAACTTGTGTGGAAGGGTGTTCTCGAGTCATCCCAAGTATATCCAGGAAGCTGTCGCAGTCTGTTCAGCAGATTTGGTGGAGGATCTTGGCGCGATCGCGCGCTATCCATGATGGCGGGCCCGGAAGTTTGGCTCAAATTAACCTCAATCCTAACTCCTCCTGCTCCCTCCTGCTTTCATCTCCAGTGTCGTAATAATACATAACATACCAATGCGGTCCAGAAAGTGTCCCGGGCTCATCCAGACATCTGATCAATTCAAGACGTTGTCATACAGTATCGGAAGTTGGCACACCATCCTGCGAATGAGGGGTCCCTGTTCAATGCCCTTGTTAGGCCTAGATCAGCCGCACAACAGCAGCAGGATCAATAATTGATCACAAATTTCAGCCACAGCGTCGTTATCTAAGATGCTTGCATTACCGCACTGTGGCGTAATACTTCTCCTCGACCTCATCTTGGATTATAACGACGATAACGAAGCTCTTCAAGGGAGACTTCACCACCATGGCCGATGAACCCAGAGCACCTCCGTATGCCTATCCCACAGACACACACCTATCAAGGTCACGAACATATGTCTAACTTCGCCACGTATATAGACTTCGTCTAGGCTCTCTCGCCCCCAACTTCAAAGCAGAGACAACTGCCGGATTCATCGATTTTCATGAGTGGATTGGCAACAAGTGGGCCATCCTCTTCTCCCATCCCGAAGATTATACGCCAGTTTGCACGACCGAACTTGCAGCTCTGGCAAAGTATGAGCCCGAGTTTGTCAAACGCGGGGTCAAGTTGATCGGGCTCTCTGCAAACTCTGTTGAGACTCGTGAGTCTATGTTTCTCTGGCCTCCTCTGCACTTAGTACTTCCTCATCGCCCCGATCATTGGACCTTCTACGCGAAATAAAAAAAACAAGGCTTACGATATAAAGATGGCGGATGGATCAATGATATCGATGAAATTGCTGGATCCACACTTTCATTCCCCATAATCGGGGACAAAGACAGACAAATCGCCTTTGCCTACGACATGTAACCACTTCCTACTTTATCTTTTCGGATAGCTCACTGATATGAAATATCAGGCTCGATCACCAGGATACCACAAACGTAGACTCCAGAGGAATTGCCTTTACTATCCGCTCTGTCTTCATCATCGACCCCTCCAAGACTATCCGTCTCATTCTCGCTTATCCCGCCTCAACAGGACGCAACACAGCAGAATTACTTCGAGCAATTGATTCGCTGCAAGCATCTGACAAGTACCGAATCACCACTCCTGTGAATTGGACTCCAGGAGAAGATGTCATAATCCACCCGAGTGTGAGCAACGAGGAAGCCAAGACTAGGTTCCCCGACTTTAGAATTGTCAAGCCTTACTTGCGATACACGCCTTTGTCCAAGGAGGCTGTCCTTGCTGCGAGAGTGTCCTAGATCGATGAGGACGTTGCATAATCTGGACTTCTGAATCGTCCGTTGCGTTTGCAAGGACCGACTCTCGTTTAATGATGAACGATGAACACTGATAATGACTTGCCATATACAAATGTACCATATATATGGGATATCCTCTTGACTGGGAAATTGCGAGGAGAGAAATAAATGTATGTTGTTGCTATTCCGGCTTAAGGTTCAGCTGAGCCACACTTCCCGGCTCCACCCCCTTTTTCGTTAGCATGTGTTCCGAAGAAGCCGGCCGGACCTTTCGCGTTTCACAGTCGTCCGGCACTTGCTGTCATTTACATGAAAGGAACGCTACTGTGCTTTCTCACTTTTTCCTACCTGCACTGTTATCTAAAATTCTCACGAAATTGAGCCATTTTATCGTTTGAAATTGTGGCTGGTGGTGTGGCTTGACGACACCCTTCCGAGCAAGAGAACGCGGCATAATCAACAGATATTCAAGTTTTCTATACGCTTAATGAGCCATACATCCGAAAATTTGCATATCTTTCTCTTCTGGTAGTTAGGGATCTGATATTATGTCCGTGGTCAACCAAGCAGCTGATGCGATGGAAGCGTCACCACAGCATCGTCTGTAAGCCATGAATTTCATGCCCCCAGCTAACACTAACTTTCAGTAGGAGCATCTTGCGATTCATGCAGGCGTATGAAGGTATGATATGTCAGACGAGAAGTTCCATTTCCCATCCCCTTGTAGTCACACAAAACAGGTAAAATGCAAGTGGGATCATGAAACAAGCTGCAATCGATGCACCTTTCGTCGAATAGAATGCATCGTTACGCAAAGACCAAAGAGGCAGCGAGAGAAGAAGAAGTATGCACATCCCAAAAAAACTAATTTCCCTATCCTAATGCATTTCAGGGAGACATATCTTGCAAAAGTTGAAGAGCGGTTACAACGTATGGAAAGAGCAATGGCCAAATCGGGACTTGAACTCAATGGAGACACCTTGCGACGTACATCTGATGAAATCAACCATCAAGGAGGCATCCAAGACAAGCTATCAATGCTCAAAATCAGCAGTAAAGGCAGGACTGCATTCGTTGGTAAGTGCACAAACTCTTTCGAAGTCATCGAAGTACTCACGTGACACATGACAGGTTCTTCCTCTGGCTTCTCAATCTTCTCTCCACAGGGGCTCCGTTGGATCACCGAGACTACTGGAAATACGGAGTTTGAGACTGCTATAAACAAAATCACTTGCATCCCGGAAGCCGTAGGAGGCATATTCGACCACTCAATGTGGTACACCTTAGCGGATCACGAGCGGGAGCCCCTTCCTCCCCTAGATTTTGCACAAGTGCTGATCCAAAGTGAGGCAATCTATCCAGCTTACTTTTTCATCACTAATAGCAACCCATAGACTTCTTCGAGGGATGGAATCGCACGGCACCACTCTACGACAAAGAAACATTTCTGGCCCGTTTTGCCCAAAAATATCCTGTTACCTATTCCGAGGACATCGGATGGTATGCTTCCCTAAATGTCGTCTTTGCAATAGGCTGGATGCTATATGTCCACCAATCGAACGATCATCACCATTTCTTTCGAAAGATTGACAACGTCAACGAACAGAAGGACCAGAAGTGGTGGAAATGGTTTCGAAATGCATGCAGTACTTTCATCGATTTGCAGTTCAGAGAAGGAACTTTACTCGCCGTCCAAGCTATGATCGGGATGGTATGATTGCCCAATGAAAGCAGAGCGTGCTAATCCAAGGCAGACTGTCATGCTACAAGCACTTCCGGATCCATTTCCACCTTCCATTATGATCGCTTCTGCGTTACGAGTTGCACAGTCGATAGGCTTGCATCGAAATCTCCGAGATGGATTCGGCCTATCACCCGCTGAGATGGAAGAAAGATGCAACGTCTTCTGGATTGCCGTCGTGATAGAAAGAAGAATCATCCATCGCTCTGGTCGCCCCTCAGCAATTCACGAAGGCGACATAGGCGTCCACCTCCCACGGGAAGAAGTACCTTTACAGGAGCTCGCCAGTCAGCCTGAAAGGTTCAAGACGGTCCGACCCATGGCGACACTGGCACTTCTCCAAGGGCGAATATACAACAAACTATACTCTGCCAAATCACTCACCAAATCAAAGCTGGAGCGCCTTCGGTGGGTTGGTATTTTAGACGAAGAGCTGCAATATTGGAAAGAGTCGTTGCCAGCTGAGATTAGGCCCGGCCATAATCTCAAGTGTCATCAGAAGAATATCCTTCCTGTTCTGGCGATGCAATTCGGGTATTTCGACGCTCTCAGTACACTGCACCGAGTCTCTTTGCCATACAGCTCGTGGGGCAAAGAGGAATTTCCCGCCGGTTCCGGAGCAGATGATTTGGGTCTGAATCCCAGGGTGTTTGCAAGCGGAGCGATCCGAGTTGGTGCTGCTAGAAATGTCATCGACTTGCTCAGAGTGTGCGACTCGTTGTTGGACATCGAGCGCAATGTGACACGGTAAGGAATAGTCAACCCTCATAATTTTGTTTATTCGCTCATATTAAATCGATAGGATATTCCTCGATTACTATCCTCTCACGGCTTCACTCGTTCTCTTCGCAAATATCCTTCAAAATCCTCATGATCCACAGGCTTTGTCAGATCTCGAATTAATGAGGAGTGTAACGACGTTCCTTTGCGACTTCCTAGACGACAAGGCTGCATTGGAGAGTAGCATTATCATCAAGACATTTCTCGAAGTGAACAATGTCGCGGCTCAGCACGTGAGCGCCGCCCGGGAGAAAGCCCAGCAGGGCTCTAAGAGAGGTCGGGAAAGTGCCATCTTGACGCCGAGTGAGGCCGCAAAGGTTGCAGACATGAGAGCGAGAGTCGAGTCCGTGACCCCAGGAACCGAATCACCATATGGGACAACTTCTCCTTTCTCATCCAACTCTACCCCACACTCCGCCACACCTACTCCTCAGAGTCTTCATCTGGAAACATTGGTGGCTTCATCGTCCAGCATGTCACAGTCTCCTTTCATTCCAAACACCAGTTCTCAAGATCATCAAAATCCAGTCTTCCAACAGCAACATTCGGCTCACTTGTATGGGAACGATCCATTTCCCAACCTCAACCTCGCGGATATGGCAGATCCAGAGGACTCGGTGATGCTGCTTGACAATTGTTGGTTCTTCCCAATGACGAGTCCAAGTATCAACCCGAATATAAATAGTTGGCCAGGCATGCATCTCGACGATAATGGGAACGTCTGGGATGGAAGTGCCTTTCATAATTTAGATCCGCTGCCCGTGGACAGCCAGGCCAGGCCCAACGATGAATTCATGGACATGGAGTACAGGAATCACGGGGGTGAAGGCACTGGATACGGTAACCTCGGAACCACAACATCATCTGGACAATGAATTCAACATCTCAACGCTAAACAACTGTCGCCCGCTCAAAATGTCCTCGGTGATCATGGACGTTATACTAGATCTTCAAGCAAGCTGCTGCTCCCTAACCCTCCCATCCTCCAACGCGCTCTCACCATGCTCACCCACCACCGGTTTCACGCCCTTCAAAAAGCACGCCGCAACCCCATTTGCAGCCACCAAACACGCAACCGCAGTCCAAACATATTTCCACGCCCGCTCACTCTCCGCCACCAAAACCGGTGCATGCATATTTGCCACTAATTCGGGGCCAACGTAAGAGGCGTATTTGTTATTGTAGATTGCGGTGAAGATCGTTATTCCGATGATTCCGCCGAGGGCACGGCAGGAGATGGAGACTGTTGCAGCGGTGCCAATTAGGAATGAGGGGATGGAGAGGCCGAGTGCGACGACGGGAATTGTGGTCGTGACTGCTGTGCCAATGCCGAAGAGGGCTGAGAAGGCGTAGGCCCAGTTTAATCTTTGGGAGTTTACGAGAGCCATGAGTCCTGTAATTTATTAGGGAAGGGTGGAACAAGGAGGAGGGAGAATCTTACGGTGAAGAGACTGCACCAAAATAGAGCGGCAATGAGCATGATTCTGTATGATCTCGTTGAAGCCGTAATCCACCCTACGGGAATACATCCGAATGTTAAGGTAATAAGGTATGGAGATAGTATGACTGCGATTCTGACAGCGTTTTGCGAGAAGAGGTCGAATATCTGTTGTGCGTACAGGGCATTGACTCCTAGTAGGAGCATGCTATCGATGGTGCAGACGAAGAGTAAAATCGGGAGATTCATAGTCTGGAACAATCGGTGGTCCATAATACCCTCGTTAACAACAAAAGTCTCGTAAAGTCCGAAGATGACGAGGCCAATACAACCCATAACCAAAGTAGCGATGACCCGCCCGGAATCCCAGGCATAAGTGCTTCCTCCCCAGGTAATACCAATAATTAAGGACGCGAAAGAGCCTGACATGAGAAGAATACCGATATAATCGACACCGGAAGCGGTCTCCTTTAGAACGTGGTGACGCCGCAAGACCGGCGAAGGCGGAAAGTATGTGAGCGCAATGGACAACGCAGTGACACCATAGATGATGCCATTGAAGTAATACGCCCATCTTCATCCTCCAGCACCACCAACATTATCTCGGACGAAAGCCGCTGCGAGGAGGGTACCGAGGGTGACGAAGGCGCTGGCGAGTGCCTGAGAGAACTCCATAGCCCATGGACGTAGCTTATTTGGCATGATCTCTTGGATGCACGAGATCGATACGATCTACCACAGTAAATAAATATTCCAAGCAAGGGTGGCGGGCATTGTGACTTACACAACCAGCATTTGCGATTCCAGTGAGGATATTTCCGCCGAAGATGTGAGTAATCCGGTTGGCAGATCCAGAGATCACTGAACTGACAACACCAAGCAGAGCCCCGCCGACGAGAAACCATTTCTTTCCAAGACGATCACTAAGGGATCCCTGTTTCTGTCAGATGCGAAGTCCAAGACTAGGCAGAACATTCTTACGAAGATAGGGCCCATAGCCAAAATGACAAGGAAGTTTCCATTCGCAATCCATGATGCTAGAGCGGCGTCCGCTGGAGATTTTGCAACAGTTGCTACCTGAAACTTGATGGTAGTGTTCGTCTATACGTGCAAGCCAGCTTTTATCTTCTCAAACATTGTGAGGGGTTGTCAAGGAGTCGTACCGTATTTGAAAGAGCCGCACAAACATTGCCCATCGACAAAGTCAAAAGAGCTAGCATTGTTCGCCATCCTAGCTGATAGGGTGTCTGAGGCTCATCTTCGTTGGCTGCCAGGTCCTCGAGTGTATGGTGCTTGTGATGGCGTTGCTCCACTTCCTCTACCTGGGAGATCTCAGGCTTTGTCTCTTCCATCTTCTGTTCGTGGAGGTCCCAATCCGGGGTGTATCTGGAAGGAGTCGAACGAGCTGCCTGCAACAACCACGTGAAAAGAGATCACTGTGGAGTGATTCGAGATAGCAGGGTCCAGCTACCATTAAGTAGGAATCCTAGCGAACAAGGGGGTGCGTCCCCAGATACTGGGAGTGGGGATAGATGCTCCATCGCTGAAGCGTGGTTTGGAGTGCGAGTACGAGCTTGGGAAAACGTGGACGGTAGATTGTCGAGCTCTCATGCCGATCTACAATAGCTCTTCATTTTACTATAAGTGCCAGCAGTACATATTCAACATTGATTTAGCCTCAGGGGACCCTATGGCCTTGACTGCGCCTGGTGTTAGCGAGTGGTCAGGAGAGTACCTTGCAGTCCACATCCATCCACTCCCCGACCACACGAACACCTCCAATACCCCGCAACCACAGCTCAACCTATGGCACTCCAATATAACCATGCTACTTAGACCATGCCACTTAGGGATACTCGAGCGGCCATATCACTATGACCGATGCACGCCCGTTCGGAATAAGCCTTCGCGCCGCCGGTGCTTCGATGCGCCCAGGCTTGTCAGCGCTGATGCTAGCTAGCCAGTAGATCCAGATACACGGGGCGGAGTCTAACACTGATCATAGACGGCAGATACGCTGGAAGATGGTGTATTCAGAATATGGCCTCTATTAGATCAGCCGCACGCATTCGTAATCCTCGGTCTAGGTGTGGAGGTAACGTATTTCTTCACCTCCTCAATGTCCCGTGTGCAATCCACCAATCGCCCCTCCAAGCCAGCTCCTTTCCCAGTGGAAAGGTAAACACAAGTCCAAGCGGCCAACTCTGCTTTGAAGTCCGGATGCATCTTCGCCATCTTCGCCATGTGCTCTACGACATAAGGTGCCTCGTCTTTCGTCTTCTGTGGGAATGCCGTTTCGTGAAGCTTTGTCTTGACCTCGCCCGGATGTATCGAGAATACTGAGATGCCGTTGGCTTCGTGGCCAAAATTGTCTTTCTGAAGAATGTTCAACTCGTTCTGGAGGATTCCAGCAAATCGCGTTATTGCGGTCTTGGCACAACTATATCCTGCTGCCCATGGGAGATCTGCTCCTGCTGCTCTCGAGGATGTATAAATTATCGTTCCGGAGTTTCGCTTTTGCATCGTAGGTAGGATCATTCGTGTAAGCTCTGTTGGTGATTTGACCATAACTTCTATCTGCTTCCACCACTCGTCCGGATCCGTCATCTAAACCCAGCGACCTTGGAGTCAATATCTTGTAACTGAATGTTTGAAGAGTTGAGAATTGCGTAGTGTAGAAATTGACAGGGGGTTTCAGGGGAGCTGAGACGTACGTGAAAAGGCATGAAGGTGTTGGTACCAGCATTGCAGATGAGTATATCGATTGAGCCGAGGGTTTCATTGACCTATGAGGTTAATCGAAGTCAGAGGGTAGATTGGAGGATCTTACTTCTTTCACCATGCGCTCCTGGTCTGCTCTCGAACAGACATCGCCCACTAACCCAATAGCTTTGACACCACTGACAGAGCTCAGGACATCTTCTGTCGTGTCCTCAACTTGACTTTTCGTTCTTCCAGAAACGGCCACAGAAGCACCAGACCTTGCCAGTGCCAGAGCAATTTCTCGTCCAATCCCTCGGCCAGATCCAGTCACAAGGGCAACTTTGCTATTCAAGGAACCCTTGAACAATTCGGGTTCAATGGCGGAGTAAATATCCGTACGCAAGGTAAACTCAGGTTTGGACATGATATTTCTTCTTCGTACAAATAACGACAGAAAGAAGAGGTAGAAGAGGAGGCTGAAGAGGGAAAATAATTGTACTGTCCCAACTTTGCTGGGGACAATTCCAGCCCCACCTGCAAAGTGGACGGCGGCAGCAGTACCCCGCCATCAACCTTGCCTGAAGTCCGGAATGTGGGTGAGGACTTTCACGATACATAATACCTGCATGGTAATCGCACATTGCAATCTGGCATGATGTAGTCCCCTCGCGCAGCACTCGCCATGCCGTTCGAGATATTCATACCTTCTAACCTTACCTTCCAGGACTACCTCGCAGTCTGCCAATGTGCTCGCACACTTGCAGACGGATATGATCGTAAGGTATGGCTCTTTTCTTTCAAATATAGGATGGCATTGACCTTCGCAGGACAAAAGCCGCGTCCGAGGATCCCTAGCACCCAATATAGTCGTCGACTACAGCCTCGTTGTGCCAGCTTGGGGAGAGAAGCACTTCGCAGCAGACGCGTTCGTCGAAGAATGGCTCGGTCCTAACCACCTTGGAGTCAAAGCTCTAGCCACGCAACATCTTCACGGCATCCCATACTTCAAGTCTGTGACAGAGAACGAGATCGTGGTCGAATGGCAGCAGTTGGCAAGCCACGGGGACGCGTCGAGGGAGAGGACTATGCCAGTCCGATGCGCAAGATTGGGGAGATCAGCGACGGCAGGAGCTGGATGCAGCAGACGTTCGTGAAGGTCGACGGGGCCTGGAGGATTCGAATCATTAGACCGGAGGTGCTGTATCATACCGGAGACTTCTTGGCTGTGGGAAGACCAGATCATGGTGAGGATGTCAGGCCGAGGTGAGAAGAGTATGTTTTGAGGTGTGGGGCTAGATAATCTAACCCGAATTGGGTGCTCGCTTAACCCCTTTTTGGCTCGCCGGGAGACTTCTCTACCCTCCCACTTTCACAATACTTCTCCTTGGATATATATTTGTCCAAGTGCAATGTTATGTAAGTTTCACTTTTAATTCTATCTGTTCTTTTCCAAGTTGGTTCAAGTTTCTGTCAATATGGATGCCCAAAAACTCCTCAAAATCATCGAAAGCAATGCAAAAGCTCACATCGAATTCCTGCAACACTTCACTCAAGCACCTTCCCCGAACCCTCCAGGAGACACACGTGAAGCAGCAGATATCATTGTCAAGTATCTCCAAGCTTGTACCATTGAGCCTGCGATCATTGCTCCTCAACCATCCATGCCGAATGTTGTTAGCGACTTTAATTGTGGCAGCAAAGAGGGACCTCGTCTCATCATGAATGGTCACATCGATGTATTCCCGGCTGGAGATGGTGCAAATTGGTCGCGAGATCCATGGTCAGGAGAAGTTGTTGATGGCCGTCTTCACGGAAGAGGGACTGTGGATATGAAAGCTGGCACAGCGGCGTCGGTCATCTCTTACTCGTACATTCACAAATACCGGGAGCATCTGAAAGGCAGTGTTGCCCTATGTGCTGTCTCGGATGAAGAGACGGGAGGGAAATGGGGTACGAAGTATCTCCTCGAAGACCCAAGATGGAGAGGTGATTGTGTGATCGATGGCAAACCTGGGGGGCTGGGGACAATTAGATTTGCTGAGAAAGGAACTTTGAGATTGACGTTTACTGTCAAGACTGAAGGGGCGCATGGGGCATACTTACATCGCACCAAGAGTGCGACAAGAATTGCAGCTGCTTTGATCAACGAACTTTCGGTCATCGAGAAGATTATCCCAGATCTCGACCCCGCATTGAAGGAGTGCATGAAACGGAGCGATGTTCGAGACGCCATCAATGAATCAATGGGTACTGGAGCTGCAGATATCGTTCTAACACCAACACTGAATATCGGAACGATTCATGGAGGATTGAAAGTCAATATGATTCCAGGCAACTGTGTATTTGAGGCAGATATCCGCTTGCCCGTGGGGCTGAAAGCCGAACAGGTCATGGGCGTCATCTATGAAACCTTAAAGAAATATCCCGAAGCCACAGTGGACATCCAGGAAGCAGCCAGCAATCCTGCGAGCTCATGCGCCCACGACCATTCTGTGGTGGAGATCTTAGCTCGGCATGCGGAGAAGTTCAATGGGAAGAAGCCTTTGGCAATCCCGTCGCTTGGCGCTACAGATTGCAAGCACTATCGATACCGGTCTATTCCTGCTTACGTTTATGGAGTGTCTCCAGAGACTATGGCAGCGAGAGACGAGTCTGTTTCAGTGGAAGAGTTCCTTACGGTGGTCAAGACACATACGTTAGCGGCGTGGGAGTATCTCGGAGGCTCATAATGGATGAAATTCCTGTTCATTCTTCACGGTACTACTATTATAGATTGAAATCAAAACTAGATTCTAAATCCCAAACAACGCATCTGGATCAGCCTAACAGGCTGAGACCCGCCAGAAAATCCAGACCAACTGAGCAGAAATAGACCGAGCAGGATCGCATCCCAGCTGCTGACCTTGATATTGCACTTACAAGACCAGGACATTGAAACAGCTGAAAAGCATCAACTTCGCTGATACAAGTCCTTCAAGCGACTCCGCCAGCCAGTTCTCTATCTATTCCTCATTTTTCTTGTTCTCAAGCTCCAAAAACTCAACCAGGACTCCTTTCCCCTCCTGTAACACCACGAGAAACTCAGATCTCGCCGACCAAATAGGTCTGTCGAGGAGAAGTTGTGACTTTCCACCAGATATCTTCGGTGCAGGCAAACGGGGTGAGCCCGAGAAGTACTCCGAGACTCGGCGAAGGAAAGAATCGAATCGGTAGAGCAAGGAACCAGCTCTGCTCTGCATTGTTTGCGTTGTAGGATTCTGGGATGTTTTATAATGTTTGAGTGACCGAGTGTTCTCGGGACTCGGGGAACCAAGCAACAAGGAGAGGCAGAGTCACTAATCTTACAACAGACAGCCTACGTCTCCGGATTCACAAAGATCCTCTATCTGCTTGGCTACCTACTCCACATTTTCCTTCTCCTGCGTCTGCTTCATCTTTTTGGCCGGGTTCTCCGCCGTTTCCCACAACTTCTTTCCTTTCCGTCTTGCGCTTTGAGCCAGTCACTGCATCGAGATTTGTGGGAGCCAGGCCGATAACCCATCCACGGATGATGATCGAGGTTGTATTTCCTGACTTCTCGATCGAAAATAGTATGAAAATGTTTGTTGTTGATGCAGAACCATATGTTTGCTTCCTCCTTCATATTTCTGATGCCGCTCAATATCTTTTGGCATTCCTCATCACCGCCTTTCTGTATTCTGTCGGAATGGTCTTTCTTGCCGTTATTCTTGCCAGGAAGTCGTATGTCATTCCGGCACAAAACGCTATAATGAGCGACTGGGGTGAGGACAGCCTCATGCGCAAGCTAACTTTCTTGTTAGCATGTTCTGGTAAGAGGTTGGATGTTGGGCGCACTCTTGCAATGATATTAGAAAAGAGGTCATTGAAGCTTTGGTAAAGCTCCTTTTCTTATTAACGTTGACGGCTTCCCTGAATTGGGGAGTCTCATCCCCACACATAAAAGACCATCGAATTCCTCCAAGATTTTTGGCACCGTGACCCCACCCGTCCAGATCCTACGATCCTAGATGGTCCACACAGACTGGCAGGTGAAAACTCGGCATATCGCTTGATCCAGGACCCCAAGACATCCAATCAACTTTATTGACCTCGTTTCCATATATCTTGTAGTAATCGAAGGCTTCGTGAAGCATGTTAGTGAGATTGAAGCGGTATTTGTCCGGTTCGAACTCTTCCATGGTATCGAGGGCCACGAAGGCCTTTTTGCAATCTTTGATAGAAGCTTAAAACAATAGCTGCCCAACGTCTCTCATCTCGAAAACTAGTATTTGTCTTCAGAAAAATAACTCAAGATGATCAAATCGACAGCTCCACCTGCAATGTAAATAATATACAACAGTCTCGAAAATTCAAGTGAGTTCCCGTCCTCGGAAGGGACGCTAACGGGAGCGCTCGCACGAATTGGAAAGTCAACGAGTCACTTGATTTTACTGGCGTTATTTTGGACTTTTGGTTGTCTGGAGCGGACGACCACTTGGTGTTGAATAAAGGTTGCCGAGCATCATTTCATTCATCCCGCTAGATGTCCTTGTACAGCTTGGCCTCCATGATTCGCGCCAACGTCCGACTTTGTTATAGGCAATGATCTTAAACATGCAAGATTGGCGACGGACGGACTTTGAGCTTATTTCTACCGCACTAAGAATTGACACATCTACATCGAATACAGCTAAAAACATCTATCGACGTTGACACCGGGTATCGTTTCTACACGCAAGCATGGTAAGTAATATACATCATCTAACACAACACATACAACGAACATATCATACTCAACCCCAAAATCATCGAGCACCAAAAACAAACATTATTCAGCACCCTCTTCCCCTTAACCCACTTCGTCCTCTGCAACATCACAATCGGCAATTGGCTCATCTGAGCTAAGAATCCATATCCTCGAATCTTCTTCGTGATGCACGCCATGACTATTTCGTGACCAATGGCGCTGATGAGGAAGGTGATTAAGGTTGCCATGGGTCGGCCGATGTGTGGGCGTGAGGCGCTGTAGACGTGTCGCCGGAAGAAGTGGTGGACGGGGATGTTCCATTCGCGGGAGAATTCGAGCCAGTCGGTGCTGTTCCACCAGTCGGAGTAGAAATGTCTGTCGGCGAAGCAGGTGATTTCTGCGAATGCACCGAGGACATATTCGAAGATAACCAGGAAGACGAGGAGGAATGTGATCATGAAGGGAAAGAGCAGCATGGAGATGGACTCAGAGAGAATGAGTGCTGTCTCGGGGAAGGATGTTACTGTCTCTAATCTAAGTGCTGATTCGATCATGACGGGAAGAATGAACTCTTCCGATGTCACTACTAGCAGAAAGATGACGCCGAAGGTTGCCAAGACTTTGTATCCGAGCTCGCTCCATACAATGCCATCTGTTCGAGGATACTCGAGCTCGTAGCATAAAGTTGGGCAGAACAGAAAGTCGGCGTAGTTGTACCAAGTCAGGTTCTTTGGGTAGGTGACAGATCCCATGGGCGAGGTCAACTCAATGGCAAGGTCTTCTCGGAGGCGAGCCAAAGCAGACTTTTCATCAGCTTCTTGTTGCTTCCTATCCTCTGAAGTTGGAGAATGTCCAGCGCTAGGATATTGATATGCAGGTTCTTGGGATGCGGTTGAAGGTTCGTCAAGCTCCTGCAGTCTTCGTTCCGTTTCGCTGAGATGGCCATTATAAAAAGAGTACGAGTGCATCTTCATGAGAAGAACGATCGTGTGGAGGGTCAGAAACACCTGGGCGGTCCATGTCCATCCTCGATTGAAGGGCAACCTGGGCAGAGATTAGCTATATGAGTTTCCAAAGAACGGCCGGTAAAACGTACGCAACCCAGAAGGCGAACCAGACAGTTTGGAAGAGAGCTTGTATAGCCATTCCTCCACCAACCCACTTCAATCCAAGCGACCTGCCAATCCTGCTTCTGAATAATCTGTGGAGGGGCAGGCTGACAGCAGTACTGAGAACCATGAGTCCATCTGCCAAAGCTAGTTCCCACACTTTGACTGTGAATAGCTGCCAGATCTGCACTCTCATTGGGTATCCAGTGTCTTTGATGTTCCTCAGCATCGTCGTAATAATCATAATCGTCAAAGCTATCCAGAACAAGATGTAGAAACCTTGGAAGTCTCGATAGTCGCTATTTGGATCGAAGTGGGAAACTCGTGAAGCATATTCGATGGTTGGGAACAATCTTCTCCGTTGCTCAGCTCTCAGTTGCTTTCGTGCAGAGGATATCGATTGTACCGAAGGAGGCGCATCTGCGGGAATAGGTGTTGACCGTCCACTTTGAGAGTTAGCATCTTTCTTCAGAGATTGACAGAGTCCTACCTCGTTTGCCCTGATACGCTACCATTCGTAGAAGCATCCTTCGCACCGTCTGGAGCGAGTAGTCTCTCTTCACTCAACGTTCGAAGAACACTCGGGTTTCCCGGCTTGACAGCTCGAGGACGAAGGATGTGATCATGGCTGGCATGGCCATTGCCGTTTGGCTGGATCTGTGTAGAGATTGACATGTTCTTCCGGTGTCCAGATGAATGTCTTCGTAGAGTAAGAGTTCAAGGAGAGAATGTCCAGTGGTCGCAGGGACTTTAAAACCTTAATCGAAGAGGTAGAGTGACGTGATGAAAAGCTTGGAAAGGAGGAAAGAGTGAATAATTATATGTAGGTACAGATAGATACAAGACAGATATCTGCCATCGAAAGTGATTACATACCAAGACGCTGGTAATGCGACTCAGATGCCATCGAGAATAGGGGACGCGATCATTTTATCTTTCGGTGCCAACTTCAAGGGCATCCTGGAGTTGTGATACTATTATGTTTGGTGTATCCACAAATGAGTGGCGCAGTCCTGTGGCTGAATCCTGCAGCGATTGGCTAAACGACGGTCAACTTCTCTTCTTCTAAATTTCTGCCTCAGCCTCCAGGCGCCAAGTCATCTAAGCGGCATCGCGACAAATATGTTTGGACAAAGTGGCCGTCCACGACATCCAGGCTGCCAGTACAGGAACCCCTTACCCGCATGATCTTCTCTCATCTTTCATTCAATCCCTTCAACGAGCACATTCCTGTGCGAGTCGAGCTGGTAGACTTCAAAAGAAAGGCCCATTGCGGGGCCACAGACCGCCAAAATGAGCTCTTGTCAGCCGTCCACAGTACCCCTCCAAAGAATGGCGCTGACCTCCTGCAGTGAAGCAATTCATTCGCAATGTGCGAGCTTCGAAGACAATTGCTGACGAGCGCGCGGTTGTGCAGAAGGAGAGTGCTGCGATCAGAGCAAGCTTTAGAGAGGAGAGCGGGGACTCGAACATCAGGTATGGGAAGATCACAACATCAATGATGCTGTAGCTGACAGCTCTTTGCAGACGGAACAATGTTGCCAAATTATTATACCTCTTCACATTGGGAGAACGAACCCATTTCGGCCAGATAGAATGTCTGAAGCTGTTGGCATCACCACGATTTGCAGACAAGCGGTTGGGATACCTAGGTACAATGCTGTTGTTGGATGAGAATCAGGAGGTTCTGACTCTAGTTACGAACTCCTTGAAGAAGTGGGTAGACAACGGGTTGGCTCCGGAATAAGGCTAATGGTGGGTGTACAGTGACCTTAATCACTCCAACCAATACATCGTTGGTCTCGCCCTCTGCACACTCGGGAATATTGCATCCGTAGAGATGTCCCGAGATCTCTTCCCCGAAATCGAGACCCTTCTCTCCACTGCGAATCCATACATTCGAAGGAAGGCAGCTCTCTGCGCGATGCGAATATGTCGAAAAGTCCCCGATTTGCAGGAGCATTTCTTTGAAAAGGCGGCAACTCTTCTATCGGATCGTAACCACGGCGTTCTTTTGTGCGGATTGACATTAGTGACGAGCTTATGCGAAGCGGACGAGGCTGAAGGAGGTGAGGAGGGGATTGTGGAGAAATTCAGACCATTTGTTGGAGGTCTAGTACGGACATTGAAGGCACTTTCAAGCTCGGGGTACGCTCCCGAACACGATGTTACAGGAATTACCGATCCATTCCTCCAAGTCAAGATCCTACAATTATTGCGAGTTCTAGGCCGAGGACACGCACAGACGAGCGAGCAAATCAACGATATCCTTGCACAAGTCGCAACCAACACCGATTCGTCGAAGAATGTCGGAAACTCTATTCTTTACGAAGCTGTCCTCACGATTCTCGACATTGAAGCAGACTCTGGTCTAAGGGTTCTAGGTGTAAATATTCTTGGAAAGTTCCTCTCGAACAGAGACAACAACATCCGGTATGTGGCGTTGAACACCCTCATCAAAGTTGTTGCAGTCGAACCAAATGCGGTGCAAAGACATCGAAATACCATTCTTGAATGTTTGCGAGACCCAGACATTAGTATCAGGAGGAGAGCTCTCGATTTGAGTTTCACGCTCATCAACGAAAGCAATGTGAGATTGCTGATTCGAGAGCTGCTGGCATTCTTGGAAGTTGCAGACAACGAGTTCAAGCCAATTATGACAAGTCAAATTGGCGTTGCTGCGGACAGATTCTCTCCCAATAAAAGGTGGCACGTTGACACCATGTTGAGAGTCTTATCTTTGGCTGGAAATTATGTGAAGGAACAAATTTTGTCATCCTTCATCAGACTGATTGCGACTACACCGGAGTTGCAAACATACGCGGTGCAGAAGTTGTACATCGGTCTGAGGAAAGACATCACCCAGGAGAGTTTGACCTTGGCCGGTGCCTGGTGTATTGGAGAATATGGTGATGCGCTTCTCCGAGGGGGGCAGTACGAGGAAGAGGAGCTCGTGCAAGCAGTCAAGGAGAATGAGATCGTCGACCTGTTCTCCTCGATTCTGAACAGCAGCTATGCCACTCAGATCGCAACAGAGTACATTATCACATCTCTCATGAAGCTTACAACACGATTCCAGGACCCAGCACAAATCGACAGAATCAGACGCATCTTATCGAGCAACTCAGCAAGTCTCGACGTTGAGGTACAACAGCGGGCCGTAGAGTATGGCAACCTGTTTGGCTACGATGCCATCAGAAGAGGTGTTCTTGAGAAGATGCCTCCTCCACAGATCAAGGAGGAATCACGAGTCTTGGGTGAGGCTACGAAGAAGCCGAACAAGGCCGCGAACCGGAAATCGAAGAACGTCAAGCCTGCCGAACAAGACCTTCTCTTTGATCTCATGGGAGATGGAAATATGGGAGGTGCAGATCTCGGCAACACCAATGGCTCTCAAAACAACACGGACCTCCTGGCAGACATCCTTGGTGGAAGCGCCTCACCACCAGCCACATCTCCCGCAGCACAACAACAATCGAACATGAGCTCCATCATGGATCTTTTCGATTCATCTGGCCCATCTCAGCCAATAAACAATACTCTCGCTGCCGCTCAGTATGGTGGCATGTCATCGCCGCCTCCTCAACCCACCGCTTCCAGTATCCCAACCCATCCTTGCTACGACAAAAATGACCTCAACATCACCATCCAAATACAACGAAACGCAGAAGGGACTGTTCAAGTCATGGCGCGGTTTAGAAACACCTCGATGCATCAATCGATATCCGCCATCGCTCTTCAGGCAGCGGTGCCAAAGACACAAAAGCTTCAATTGAACGCAATGTCAAATTCAGAGCTCGGGCCAAGTGTAGAAGCGACCCAGTCAATGCGTATCACTGGCACGAAAGGAGTAAGTTCATTGTATTGTCTTGGAGGAACGAGTGCTGACAAAGTCTTAGCCCCCCTTGCGCCTGCGTCTGAAGATAGCTTATGTACATCCTTCTGTGGGCCAGATAACGGATCAGGTAGATTGGTCAGAACCCAAGTGAAAATATTGTGTAGCATATTGGAAGGCATAACATCAGCATGGTGTTCATTCATGAAGTTCAGTCATCCATCGCATATCGAGAATCAGAATTTTAATGGACGAGCCAAGCGGCCGCTGCCATTTTTTCCTTCAATCCCGACCATAGCCTGTCTCCAATGAGACAGCTCTCGCATCAGAAGTTTCTGCCACCGTGTACCATTGGACTTCGTACTTCCTTGACTCGCATTAATCGAAGCTTACCCGACATTGCAGATGATAAAAATGGTCTTTTTCTGCAACCCAAGTCACTCGATCAAACCACAGCCCTTTCAAATAATATATCCATTTCTTCATTCACTCATGTCCTCGCCGCCTCCTCATCCATCTTATAACTCTTCCTAAACTTCCCCCTAATATGCTCCTCCATGCTCACAACATCCCCACCCTCCTCTCTCCCATCAAGCGGCCTCATCTCCGTAGCCCTGCTCTTATTCAATTCAATTCTTCTTCAGCATTTCTAAAGTGTCAAGAAACAGGAACCCACGAATTCCCATGATAAAAAAAGGAATCGAATACCGATCCCGATCCCCAACATTAACAACAACCCGATGCAAAGTACTGCGATAATGCCCCCTCGTCCAGCGGTGTAAAAGATCGCCGATATTGACGATGTAGTGGTTGGGGATAGAGGGCACTGTTTCCCGGTTAGGGGAGAGGACTTGTTGGCCCGAGGAGTGGGGTTGTTGGAGGAGGAGTGTTAGCGCGCCGAAATCTGTGTGTGCGCCCGCTGAGGACTTTTGTTAGTTCAATATCTGATCTTAGTTGAGTTGTTGAAAGAACGCATCCCCTAGGCGGTCTTTGGATTCGTTGGGTGGGTAGTGGAGGAGCTTTAGGTTTGCGACGGGGGGCTTCATGAAGGAGTTGAACACGTCTGCAACGTATGGGAGGCCGAGAGCCAGGATGGTTAGTATTGTTTCTGCGAGGTGGAGCATCTTGACTCGGTACACCTTGACTGGGGTTTGGTATGAGGACTCGGGGAGGCTGGGCCACATGTTTGGTCCTTGGAGGAATTTTCCTGCTCGGGGATCGTCTGGTGGGATTTCTTCGCCGATGTAGATGCCCCGTAAAAAGTGAGTCAACTAAATTCTGTCTTCAGAAGATTGCGTGCTGATGCCTGTAAATGGCAATATAGGATCTTACAGAGCACCAACCTCTTTCGCATCTGCCTCCTTCCCCTCCTCCAACACCTGCCCACCAAGTCTCTCATACCCCCTCCCACACTCCCCCATCGCATTCTTCTTCCTGAGCTTATCCTTTTCCTCAATCCGCAAATCAAAAAACATCTTCGTGCAACTCAAAGCCTTCTCTTGATCTTCAAGTGAGATGTTGTGACTAATCAGTTGGAAGAAGCCATATTCGGTACAGGCGTCTCGGATTGCTTCTACGACGCGACCGCGCTCGAGGACGGTTGAGTTGCGCGAAGTCCAGGGACTGATGTCGATGACTAGGATGGAGTTTCGGGTTGGTGCCATGTTCCTAGAGGCGACAAGTGATTGCTCTGGTGCAGTTCGAAGTTTTGGAGAGAGTGTTGGATATGACGCACTCAACATCATCAACAATTTCAATTTAGGTGGAAGGACAACCGAGGATGAGGATCTCACTCTCTCCTCGGCGACTTTCACATCGGGCTACCAATTACATCCGCACTCGATCCTTCGTTTCACCAATTTCCTCAGCTGATTGATATTCATCCAGCCTCGGCACTGATGGCCGGCGGGCAGGGGCAATTTTGATTCGAATGCAGATATTTTTGAATCCTTTGATATTAAGGGCAAGACTCCTCTTATCGAGTATGATAGGGCACTACCGACAAGTAATCGATTATGTGGGGAAGTGAAGATCTTCGATATGCCAAAGATTGTCTGCGTACCGACAGGAAGGGCAGTAGGAGGACGGACTTGAGCGTCGGGAATCACTTTCCGCCACTGGTTTGCCTGATCATATATGTCTTAGAAGGTGAGTCTGAGGTCGACATGATGTCGTCGCCGTCAGATCTAGCCAATCAAGCATGGTGCTCTAAAGGTGGGATGGCGAACAACTCAATTGGCACCGCCTACTGAGCCGCATACCAGCACCCACTCGTAAGCTACGATTGCAAGTCTACGTATTCGTTTATCGTATACATTCAGACAGAGTCAACAATGAGCGATGGACAGCTCTCCTCAGCCCCTGACTATCGGAACACTACCGATTCGCGAGACGTCTAACGCCACGACACCACCCCGTATCTGCCAATTGCTTAGAGATATGCTTAGAGATGCATCCTCGTATCTCGATCTATAACTCCTCAGACGGCCAACAATGATTGTGCATTCTGCTATACATCGCGCTATCGCTCAAGTGTCGGAAGCCATCTTGGAACAATTTTGTTGTATTCTGGTTTCAACGCGACTTCGATCGATCTCTTTTGCCCCGCTCATCGATTCATCGCCGCCCCAGTTCAAGCTTTCTGCCATCAGATCATCCCAGATTTGCTTTATTAGCCACCCTTATCAGATCAAGCGTACTTCAGTCTTCAGCTCAAGCAAGATGGAGGCATAAGAAGTGAAGCCGTTCCAGTCATTTTTCTTGATTAAGGTCCGCATTCGGACCTAGAGATCCAGACACAATGTCTTCTCCAACCTTCTTGAGTCGATTGATCAACAGGATCCAAATCCACGATGACGTTGACGGATGACCAACCAATCGCTGGACGAATCCCGATATACTCCCTGTTCTTCCAAAGAATCGAGCCTTCACGACCAAAGCCTATGTCAGCTACTGGGTATCCAGTGCAGTGTGCGCCTCATTCTGTTCTATGGGATCGAGTGCCATTACCAATGGACTCACGGCAGGACAGGCTATAGGTGCTATGCTTGTCGGAGGGGTAATTTGTGCTATTGTAACTTGGCTTTGTGGTGAACCAGGGATCAAGTATCATCTTGGGTTTCCGATGATGAGTCGGGCTACGTTTGGGATGTACGGGAGCTTCTTCATTGTGGTATTGAAGTGCTTTACCAACTTCCTGTAGTAAGTGTTCTTCGACCGTTAAGCGGAGGTGATTTGAGCTAAGACAAACAGTTGTAGAATTCAGACGCACTGGGGCGGGTTGGCTACACATATAATTCTTGCAGCCATCCCCCAGAGTTACCATCATATGAAGAAGACTTTTCCTACGAGGTAACTACCGTTCATTTGGAGGGATCGAAACCAGAGCAGCTGACTTGAAGCAGCGCCAATATCACAACAGCCGACCTCGTGGGCACTGTCTACTTTTGCTGCTTCGTCCCACTCCTCCTCATCAAACCTCATAAACTGCATTACTTCTCCGTTTTCAGCTTCTTCAGCGTCATCGCCACGATCATTGGAATGTTTATTTGGGCGATGGCAGCCAATCATGGAGCTGGAGATCTCGTGGCCCCAGCGAAAAATCTATCAAGAGGCGTAGTCCTTATAACTTCAGGGAGTTGGTCATTGGCTGGGGGTGGTGATACTGCATTCGCCTTCATACAAACAATCTGTACGGTATGCGGTTCCTTTACCGACTCCAGCATCAGACACAGCGATTGGTCTCGCTGTGCCAGGACTCCGTCTGCTATCCGCGTCAGCATCTGGGTCGCTTGCCCTGTAGTATTGACTCTCACTGCAATGTCTGGTGTGTTTGTAACTAGCGCTGCGAGGGCTATGCATGGAGAGATCATCTGGCAACCATTGAACCTTCTCCTGTACATACAGAAGACGGACTACTCGCCACATGTCAGAGCAGGGACATTCTTTGCTGGCTTGGGATGGTTCCTGAGTCAACTTGCTGTATGTACAACTCCCCACCCCAACTGCACACTCCCTAAGATAAGCCATAACAAGCCGATGCTAACAACTGGAAGGTAAGCATATCACTCAACTCCGTTTCAGCAGGAATGGACCTTGCAGCAGTCCTACCCCAATTCCTCAACGTCCGCCGAGGCAGCTTACTGCTCGCATTCGTTGGCTTCGCATGCTGTCCACGGAACTATGTCAACTCACCGGGACATTCGTTACTGTGCTCAGCGGTTTCGGTCTTTTCATTTCTCCTTTGATTGGCATCTACATCGCGGACTTCTGGGTGGTGAGGGAGTGTAATTGGAGAGTCCCTGATTTGTATAAATGTGATAGCAGTAGCATCTACTGTTTTAAAGGAGGTTGGCATTGGAGGGCGTTTATTTTCTGGCTGGGTTTGATTGTTTGGAGTTTGCGTAAATCTCCTTACTCCTCGAGGGCATTGGAACCCTGGATTCAGACCTCGGCTAACAATATACAGCTGGATTTGCGCACGCCATCAGAGGAGGACATATGGCTTTAGCCTGGACACGTATCTTCCAAATCGCCTTCTTTGTTGGCCTTTTGGGTGGTTTCATACTGTAGACCCTGATTTGCTTTATCTCACCAGTTCCTCATACCGGCGAGCATGAGGACTATGATTGGTGTGCAGACCATAGCATGGCATTCTTGAAGGGGAAGGGAGTCAGTGCTCACAGCAATATTGGCGAGAAGAATGTGGAATTCGTTGTCAGCAGGAAAGCTATTGATGTTGTCTAGTCCAATCAAGTTCTGGGTTGGCCCACGAGCTCCAGCTTCAGGCGGATTCTATCAGCCTAATGACCTGTAGGCCTGATTGCCCGGAGACGCTAAGAACATTATTCTGAATTATTAGATAATTGAAGCTGCATAGAGCCACTCAAGGCTTGCCTCCTAGCTCTAAACACCCGCTATCTGCTCAACAGCTCACAAGTAGTGCACGTGCTCACGATACGTGACAATGAGTCGTCTTATCAGAGTGAAGATATAATGAAAATCTCGGGCAGTGAACGACAGATGGATGTTCTACTCGATCGTCACCAAAGTATTAATCGAGGCTACCTGATGTGACCGGACTTCGCAGACATGTGGGGAAAAGTGCAGTCTCCAAAACACGCTGACTCACCCACGCTCGCTAAAACCTGATTTCTCTTTCACTTCCCCAGTCTCTCCTCTTTCCTTCATCACCTATTATCAACAATATCCGAGAAGCGCGCTGAGAATGTCCGAGACCGAGCCAGACACGGCTTTGGCTCCGGGTAGCACCCTCTATTGTATCTCATCGGCTGAAGATGCAGCCGAAGTGAACGATCGGGGCGACGTCTTGGACTGGAGAATCTATCCCTAGAGATTCTCTTCGCTACTGTCACCTAAGTCTCCGACCTACCATCCTTACACCACTTGATCTGCGCTTCCCCCACTGTCTCCCATCTTTTCGACAGATATGCTGTCGAAACCACTCAGGCCGTGTTGAGGAATGCTCCAATGGCACCAAACATCTTTGAAATTGTCCGTGTCATTGCCGTGATACGATCATCCGCGCTTCCAATACGCAATCTCGACGATTTTATCAGACGGCATGTCCGCGAATGTAGAAAGCATCGCCAATCCGGGTCCAAAGACGCATATTTTCCTGCATCATTGTCTAAGACAACCACAACTGTCATACTGCGAGGTGTCCTGGCAACTGCGAAGCGGAAAGCTTGTTTCGCACTGGCTTGTCTTAAGGACTCTCGCCGCCATGCATGGCCATCAAACCCGAGCGCCTTGCCGCTATTGAACGCAAGTGGGGATTCTCTTATGAGCGTGGATATCGCGATGATACCCCTGATCATTATGATCATGACTATCCAAAAGATGATCTCAGGCATTCCAGGATGTTACCTCCTTAGAAGAAGAGATCACAGGGAGAGAGTTACCTTCCACGGGACACAGGACCACCTACTTGGATGGAGGAGCAACGTGCTGCTAGATATTTTGGGCGGCAGCTCTTTCACGATCTTCGACATGCCGCGAGGCAATCACGATTGGATTGGACGATTGAAGGCCTGGGACAGACTCCGAAACATGGATCCTATGACATTTTACGATAATCTCGACCGTCTGGGACACCATTTGGGCCATTCAGAGATCTACGAGATTACCAGCGAGTCTTGCTATGCCCATGAAATCCAATCAGTCGACCAAGAGGAAACTCTCTTCAACAAAAGCCCCTACCAGATGTCACCCCTTGATGATGTTCTTGAAGTTACAAAATATGTTTGGAACAGCAAACTCTGTGATGAGAAAATCTGTCGCGCCGGCAAAAGGATGCCACTCTACTGGAGACATTACGTAAACCCTGGAGAGTCACGCGGAAGTATGCTTTTTTCGGAGCTCAAGTCTTCTGAATACTCCCAATTGAGGGGCATATCGTTCGATCACTTTCGACGCCTTGGCGCCGCGTTTTGGCAACTAGTCGGACTTAGTCTACTGCATCTGAACGGGACTAGCCGGAATGGAGCCGACGTCTCGCTGTTTACTCAGCGTGATTAAAAAAAATCAAATTAATCAATTATAATCTAGATTAATTTGATTAAATTTGATTAAAATTTGATTAACAAAAAATTCAAAAACATTTAATTAGATTAATAATTATAATTAATTATAATCTAAATTAACTTTAATTAATTACGTGATCATATTAAAAAATAATGTTTTTTAAATACTTTTACAAATAATAAAGACTTAATATTTCAAAATAAATTACAATAAATAAAATATTAAACTTTTATAAATAAATAAATAAAAAAAAAAGTTTATTATTAAATAAAAAAATTATTTTTTATTTTTTTTATAATTTCTTTTCTAATATTATTATTATCTTCTTAAATAATTCCCCAACTTTTTAAACACATTACTATCTCAAAGATCTCTTTAATAAGTCTATTTCTAGTTTTATTAATAATTAAAGCTCTTTATAAAAAGAATTTTTCGGAGGAAATCGAAATTGCGAGTATTTAAAGATATTCTCGAGCAATTAAAAATAATATAAGATATTTATTTTTATTATTTCGCCAGAAATCAAAAGGTTTTATTTATTTATATATTAATATAAGTTTTATAAAAGAAAAAATAAAGAATATTAAAAGAAAAGTAAATAAAACAATTTACTTATAAATCGAATTAATCTTCTTTCTAATAAATAACTTTCAAGTTTATCCATATTATCTTTTCTCTTATTTTCTAGATATATATTTAGATCATTATTATCTCTATTTAAATTCAAGTTTTAAGCTTCTTAAATAAAAAGTAATTAAATAAAATAATCTCGTTTATAATTAAAATATAAATTAATATAAATTCTTTTATAAAAGAATTAATAGATCAAATAACTTACGATTAATAATCTTTATAAAGCTTATTATAAATATCAATTTCTTGGCCTCTAGAGAGTCCAGCGCTTTATAATTCTTTTCTGCGAATTCGAAGATCAAGAATTAAAGTCAAATATATTAATTTATTTGACTTCGAAATATGTCCCTTATTTGGAATATATTTCCTTAATTTTGATTAATTCTTTATCAATAACAGTCGTAAATTCAAAAGACTACAAACAAAATTAGTAATTTTATAAATAAAATAAGATTTTGTAATTTTCTAAAGTCAAAAACTCCAAAAAAAATTAAGCGAGATTAAACGAGAATGTATAATTAAAAGAGAAAACAATTTACATTTAGTTCTTTTTTAATTCTATTTAATTTATTATAAATATTATAAAACATAGAAATTAAATAGTAAATAGTAGAATACTTTTCCGCTTGTAATTTAATTATAGCTTTAATAAATACTTCAAAAACTTTAAAGTATTTTTTTAAATATTTAATTTCATTTTCGAATAATATTAATTTATTATTTTTAAAATTTTTTAAATCAAACAATCGAATAGTCGCATTAATTGCTTTTATAAAATATAAAAAGTCTTTTAATATTTTAGCTATTGAAAATTAGCGTATTTTTTGATCTAAAATAAATTAATAATTATTTTTAAATATTAATATTTAATTTAATAATTACTTATTTAATTGTGGAATTCTAGGGTTTTCAATGTTTTAAACTTTAATTTAAGACTCTAAAATTCGTGCATTTTCTTGAGAATATTTCAAATTAATAATAGTCTTTCTAATTTTCTTTTAAATTGAAAAATCTAAAAAAAATTATTAATAAATATTTAAAATTTTATTATAAAAGAAACTTATTAAAAATATTATCATTTATATTTTCAAATAAATCATCGTCGATTTGAAAACTATTATTATTATTAAGAAGATTATAATCATCTTTAATAAGAGCTTTTAAAATATTTTGAACTATAAAATTTAAAACGTGGACCGTACAAAGAATATCACTATCAAATTTTATACTTTCGTAATTATAATACAAACGAAATATATTTATTAATATATTATTTAAACTAGCGTTATTTCTTGTAATACTAGTAAAAATTAATCTAATATTATTAATAAAAACAAAAGAATTAAAATTTACCTTTAAATATTATATTTAATATTTCAATTAAAATTTAAAACATATAAATACTAGTATATTTATCTTTTAAATCTTTTATTACTAATAAATAAGACTTTAATTCAAAGTTCTTATTTATAAAATGATTATTAATATAATTAATAAATATTTTTAAAAAAATTATTATTAAAATAATTTACATTGTAATTCCAAAATATGCATTTTGATTAATAGTTATTCAAGCATTTAAAATCAAAAAAAAACTATCGTTACTTAGTTTTTGTTTTTCGATTATTTGTTTAAATATTAATTCTTTATTTATATATAAAGAATTTAATTCATTTTTAATTTTTTAATAATATATTTTTAGTACTATACTATTATATAAATTAGTATTTTTTAATCAAAAATAAATAAATAATTATTTACTCGTTATAATAAAGTATTAAATTCTCAAAGAATTTCGAATATATTAATCGAAAAAATAAATTATTAGAAATTAAAAAGTTTAATAATAATTTATTAAACTTTTCAATTTAAAAAGTTTTCTCGGGACTTTTTGGTCGTTTATTAGCTCTTTGTAAAGCAAATCTATTTTTAATACTCGTTTAAGTTTAAGAAATTGTAACTTCGAAAGAATTTTCTAAAAATTTATTAATATTTATAATTTTATTTTAAAATTTAAAATAAATTACTTACTATTAGAATCATTAACTAAAATTCTTTTTAGATTGACGAGTTTATAATTATGCTTATAATGAGTCTTATAATTACTCGTAGAATAATAAACTCGTTAATTAATAAATTTTTTACTAAAATAATATTAATAAATTAAATATTTTTTAAAATAAGAATATCACGGAAGTGAGTAAGTGTGTGTAATATAGATATAGATTGAGATCATGAGATCTCTCTCAACTACGGAGCTTATATACTAGCTGGTGGCACGTGCTACGTACGTGCCTTATGTGCAGAGTTTTCTCGTAACAAAGAATTACTTATTTACAGTCTTTATAAAGGCATTTAACTGTACAAGTTCGAATATTATTTGGATTCGAGGAGTCTCCTTTAATAGGATTAAAAATCCTTTTAAATAATTTATATTTGAATATAGAAATTTAATTTTTAAAAAATTCAACGTTAAAATTTTCACGATTTTAATTAATATTAGTCTTTTTTAAGGTAGAAAAAGACATTTCGAATAATTTAAAACAAGTTTATAATAGAAAGTTTTTTCGTAATTTGAATAATTGATTTATAAAAGAATTGATTGTATTAATTCTAAGAAAGAAAATCGAGAATATTTATTTAATTATATAGAAATCTTTTTTATTCTAATAGTTTCTTCAGATTTCTATTAATTTATAATCATCTCTTGATTTTAAAGCATTAAAAATTAAAAGAATCAAAATTTTATATAATTTATTTGATTTATAATAAAGTGGTAAAGTAGAGAAGGTTCGAGAGAAAAAGTTAGTTCGGAGATCGGCATCTCGCTTATAGCTCGACTGTAGCGTGCGCGATACCAGTTCTGTCTTAGCTCCGTAACTTTCGATTGGCCGAACCTTAATTCAGAGCCTCATTCGCCTCTTTAGACGAAAGCCGAATATAGTCACGTGTTAATCATATTAATTAATTATAATCTAAATTAACTTGATTAGATTAGATTAGAATTAGAGTAATACTATATTTCCTTTGATTAAATTTAGATTAAGAGTAGTTAATCTAATTTAATTTAATCATTTAATACACTGCTGTTTACATTGCGAAGTATCACGGACGTCAGAGTGGCGGAGGAAGTACAATGCATGCTACATGAGAGAGCATCACGAGAGAGACAAGGCCTCCAAGAGGCTAGAAACACCTGAGATTAAATCCTCATATTCTACGTTGATATTCCGACTTACATACCCTGCCAGGAAGAATCCATGGAGCACAATAAAATACGATGCGATACATCTCCGTAACCTGGACGCATACCATACGAGCTTCTATGGTAAGCTTTAGACTGCTACAACATTTCCATTCGATACAAGAGAGTAGCTTCTTTGTTCCCGAAACTTCATGCCGGACTATCAACATTAGTGACGCTGAAGTAGATTCATAAAAGCAAATATTCTGCAAGGCCCTGGGCAACTGGATGGTCGGCGGGCGTTGACCAGACTCTAACGCTAGTGATCTCCTTAGCACCCAACTAAGCCGTATGAGTAAGGAGGAGATAGGCACAGCCAGCCCATTTGGGGATCCCAGAATGGATAAAAACTGATCAGGGTTATCGGTCAATGTGAAAGCGGTTCCAGGTCATTTCGGTAATGAATCAATATTTGCGCTCTGGAGAGCGTCGAATACTAATACTACGGTGTCCAGGTTTGCGACCTTTGCTTGAAAGATCGTACGGAGACTTTTGATAGACGTGCCTGTGCTTTGACACTCTTCGGCCCATTCGTACCAACACCAGTCACTTCCCCGTACCAAGAGTCACCGCCACATCTGATCCCATCTACTGCTTTAATTAGTATGGAGATGGTATTTTCAAAGCACCCTACGCCAGGTTCAACTCTACAGGCGCGAACATTGTTGTATATGCTCTCTGCTGCTCAGCTCTTAGCCTCAACGCCGGGGTCGATCCGCTAGTGAAAACCTATACGGACGCTACCGGCGTCGAAGTCCTTGCACAAGTGAGCTGGGCTTTCAGCCAGAGTGGATGTTTGACGGAACAAACAGTTCCCCCAAGTGGCGATAGTGTACGTCTACTGTTCATGATCTTACGCTCTTCAGCGCCCTTCGTTCCTATATTTCTTGCTCCATTATTTGCTTTAAGTCTTTACCTTACTACGCGTCCTAATTTCAGGTAGTGCCTCGATGCCCTGAATCTCACGCTCGAAAAGTGCGATCTTGAGATTCAATTCATGCATAGAGGTGGCGCTTACATCCTGAATGGTGCCGGTGGCCGCGTTGAATATCTGCTGTATGGAGAAAAGGCCTGTACGAGTGACAGTCTCTCTTGATGAGCAAGTGACGCTGGCAACTAATACGCAGATTTGATCTCATCGCGGACGCGAATGTGCTGCTCTACTAGGGTGCGAAGCATTCTAAGCAGGATTGATAACATGTTTTCTCCCGTTTCCAAATTCGGAACTTCGGAGTGTGGGGCAACAACCTGTTGGAGCTTGTTCATGTCATTCGACTCTTCTTCTTCGGTCTGTTTGGTACTTTCAAGCGCATAGGCTATTCTAGAGCAGTATAGAACTGAGGCAGATCAAAAAAATGAACGGATGGCAAATTATTCTGAACTCGCAGATGGTTACGGGAGTGGTGTGAGTGGTAAAGAGTGGAAGTTAATGTTGGTATCACCAGAGATACCTATTACTAGTAATAGGCCAGAAACCGAGTAAATAGATTGTCTGAATGATTTATTGATTGGTTGTAAGTTGTAATTTAGAAGGTGCGTAAGAGTTGAGGAACATAACCTCAACTCTAGCGCAGGCAGCGCTAGTTCTAGTACGGCCTAGTGCCACACGTGACTATTATATTGTAACCACAGTTAACTTTAGAATCTATCACTGCCCAAGGCTGATTTCCGAAGACTCCAGTGCTTCCCCCAATGCTAGTGGAAAAGTCTGCTTGGAGCATTTTAAAATTCAAGGCTGTTGACCCGCCTCATCTCTGCGAATGGGGCTTTATTCTAGAGCCCCGTTCTCAATCTTCACTCCCAGCCCATCAGTCATTGACCGGAATAGCGCCTTCAACACTTCTTCACGGCGTTCATATCACGTTGGATTATTTTTTGAAGGAGTTGGTATTCGAATTCACTACCCTTTGAAGGCTATTTCCATCCCGCATTGTATCCACGGGGATGACGTTATCATTTGCTTTTCCTAGGCTACACCTCAGGAAGCACGAGGCTGTCGATAAATGTGCGGGATTGGCAATGCCCCAAATACGCCAATCCAGTAAATACACATAATTATTTCTGTCGTTGGCGCGCTAGGCGTAGCTTGCTGCATGTTTTTAATTTTGGCTCGTGGTTCTGGTTGTAAGAGGGCGTTTGACACAGGATCATTGCCTTGGCGCCTTAGGAGCGCACATTGTTTCCGGGCGAGACCTTGACGCAGCCTCATACATAGTAACATATTAAAAGGAAGATCCCAGCTCCAACCCTGCTTTGTTCTTCTTCCTCTCGCTAACCCTCATCAGACTGTCTGAATTTTTGGTCACGTGGTCATTGAATTAGAGTAAAACACCACACATGCGAGATGGACTTCACTGCGCTTGTGACCCGTCAAGGTAAGTCTAGAGTTAGGAAAAATACGAGCAGAATGCTCATACTGTCAAGGGACAACAAATGCGGGAGCTTTAGTCAGAGGGAGTGGCTCTGAAGCTGGAAACTTCGACAACCATTCCGGAATATACTCAGTCACTAAGAAGGGAAACGCCATTGCAGGAGCAGTCAAGTACGGCGACAACGAGGTCTGCTGGACAAATTCTGCTACAGCAGGGGCATTCACTAGCCGGCAAGGAACGGGAGCCTACCTCAATGACGATCATTTCAGTGTCGCATCCTCAAGCATGATCAAAAACACCCCAGGACAGCTGCTGCTCGGTTCTGATACTTCCAAGGCTCTGGTAGGACCGGACCTCACGACGATGGATCTTCGTACTCTTCATTTCAATAACGGTGGTCGTATGGCAGGTATCAGAAACGGAAGTGAGGCTTTTGCGGTGGTGGGTAATAGTAGGGCATACAAGAACGGGGACGAGGTCTTCGTGGTGTCTGATGGCAATGGCTATGCAGGTGTGACGGGAAATAGAGTCTGGGTCTCGGATGGAGTATATGGCAACGCATGGGCCCAGCTCTGCGATTGCACAAGAAAAAATCAGGGCAGATGGTGTTATTGCGATTGCCATTGTGGTCAATCTAGACGACACTAAGATACCTTCCACGATTTAGAACCACTTCTCTAGAGCATCAGGCTTGCTGTCTTCCTTCTCCAATTGAGCCACTTCCCTCTTCAAAACATCGGTTCGGAATCTTCTGTAGGCTGTCTCTATCCTGGCTTTCATCTCTGGGTCGCTGGTAATTGATCTCTTGGCACTGTAAGCTCCCAATAGCAATCCAGTTTCACCTCCGATGAATAGTCCTCCTGCGCTGAAGAAGAAGTATGCTGTGACGTCGCCAAGTGTTGATGGCTTGAGCATGGGAGTCAAATCCGGAAGCGCCTCTATTCCCAAGATGATATTAGTAGTGTTTCCAAAACAAATACAAGCAGCTTCGATCGATCTCAAATCATTTCAGGATAGAAAAGGGTTGGTCGGATCTGGCCGTCGCTTCACGTTCTGAGAAGGAATTCATCCCAAAGCACACTAGTACCAGAACCAGCATCACCTTCCCTTCCCACTCCTCACCCACGATCATCCTTCCTTCCTCACATTTGAAAATTATCATCACGAACGCCCGGCCGATTTCCCCGGGAACAAATAAACAGAAATGAAAGAACACTCACCAGTCCTTCCATTAGCAAACTGCACGTGAGTCGGCTTCTCCATCGCCCTAAACGCCCTGAAATAATCCGTCCTCACCTTCCTCACCCTAAACGCCATCGCAGCACCCAACCCCAAACCAAGCAGCGATCCAATCGTTGTATAAGTTGAGAAAGTGCCAGCCGCTTTATTCAATGCATCGCGGTCTGATTGTTGGAGGTCGGATTGCATGTGTTGCTCGGCCAGTTCGGTGAGCTCTTTGCTTGCGTTTCTGCGCAGGAGGGCGAGGGAGTCGGATGACATTTTGAAGGATTAGATGGAGATGAATCAATTGTGACTGAATCGGAGGTTGTTGAAGGGGATGAATTGGGGGAGAGTTGGATGTTTTTGATATCAGATGTTGTCCTCGGACGAAAGTCCATCGTTAATTGAATGACGTCGGCGGTTCGAGCTGCCCCGCTCACGTGTTGCACTATCACGTGCCATTATCTTCAAACGACCTTCTTTCAAGCTTCTTTGAGGTCCCCTGTTGCTCATTGTTATGTTCAAGTCTTAGATCTCTTCTTGAACTCTAATTCCTGTTTGTTGAATATCTTGATTTCTCAATATCTAGATGCCAGTCCACATGTAGAAGCTTGACGCCTTTCTTCCCAAGCTGTTCAACTTTGAGATATTTTGCTTCAGATGAGCCAAATTTTGGAGAATGCCATCAAATTATAGAGTGCTCGGTGCTTATAGAATAGTTGGCGATATCCAGATATCTGAGACCTCAAACTCTTTTCTCGCGTACCTTCGCTTAAAAAGGAGGTCTACGTACCCCACACATCGGAGTTACAAACATCATGTTGAAAAGTTCAGTACAAGGGGGTATCCTCCTAGTAAAGAAAGATTCAGAAGACAAATGCTCGAAGATCAATTCGACGGTATTCTCTCCAAGGCCAGCTCTGTTGCTTTCATTAGCAAGCAGTAGTCTCCTACAGTCCTACTGGGATTCGAGGAATGGTTCACGAAGCCACGAAGGCTTTGATTCAACTTGGATATTAGAGAATGCCCTCACGCTGTCACAAGTTTTCATTGTTCATTTATTGTTCGAAAGAGTGGGTGATTCTGAAAAGAAAGACTACCTAGGCAGGCGTTTCATTGAAAATTATGACGTGCATCAGGCACATGCAACGAAAGACTCTTTGTGCCACACCCTGGGGAGAAAGCAATTTAGAATATCAACTCCTCGCAACTCATCTCTCCCAAATCTCCCGCTCAAGTTCCACTCCATGCCAGACCATAAGTAAGTGGGCGCTACTCCATCAACCCCTCCTTCTCAAAGTCAATACTAACAGTCAACGCATTCGCAGGGATAAAGAAAACCCCAGGGGAAAGAAATCGAAATGAAAGTCCAGAACAAAGCAAGTTCAGAAAGTGTCGCCTTCATAGTCCCCCTCCAGGTACTCGACCGCTCTGCTAGGAGAACCGATGAGAATTATGAGGCCGGGTGAGATCGAAAAGTCGAGATGGTTTATGCCCAGAGTCGCATTGTTGGCTCGAAACTGAGCTAGCATCTGATGAAGAGGGGTGACACGCTAAGCCGATGCGACACTCTTCCTCACGAGTACTTGGCCAACTTCTTCTCATCCAGAACTACAAAGGTCTTCTTCTCCTCATCCCAGACTCTGCCTACAGCCCAAGCCTCCTTGCCAGTGATAGGTGGCTGGGGAACGAAGCTAGGCTTCTTGAAGTATGGTGTGAAGTAAGGCATTTGTCCGGTTCGCAGATGCTCGGGCTGCGTGTCTTTTGGTCGAGGTGCAAAGGGATTAGGCTCATCGTCAGCGTCCTCGTCTTCATCGACATCCTCCTCGTATTCCTTGTCCCCGTCTTCGTCCTCGGAGTATTTGGGGATGGTTATCGGAGCGGGGGGAGCGCGTCGTCCACATCGTGTTGGTGCCATGACCTCTTCTTGGTCTTCGACTGCGGTTGATGGAGGAGCACGTCGTGCACGTCTAAACGGGGCGACGACTTCGTCTTGATCTTCGGGCGTAGTGGCTTGAGAAGGACCGGGGCCGTTCTTCGCAGCCTGCGCAGCGAACTTTGCGGCTCTCTTGGCCTCGTTGGTAGCTGCACGCTTCTCCATCGGACCCTTCATTCTACCATCTGCCCAGCGCTTTCTAGTTGCTTCGGCCAATTTAGCACTCTTCGCCTTTGCCTTGCGCACGGCTTCTGTCAATTTTTGTTCGGATTCAGCTTCGGAGTCGTCTTCAGGCTCGGATGCGCTCTTGGCTTGCTCGTCTTCTGAATCGGGAGTGGGTGAATTGCGGCGCGGGGACAAAGGTGAGATTGTTGGAGGGGTGATGGAGGGTTCGCGATGGTCTGGTCGTGGTCTTGTTCGGTTTGGGAGAGGAGTGCCTGGCTTTCGGACAGGAGGCGAAGAGGGGAATTGAGTTGGGGAGAAAGAACCGTCGTCTTCATCGTCCGAGTCCTCTGGGATCAAATGTCTCATAGAAGAGCGTACGCTTCCGCGGCGAGTGGGAGCTGGTCGTTGCACAGCGCGAGAAGTTGGAAGGAACTCGTCTTCGTCTTCGCCTTCGTCTTCTTCATCCGAGACGTCGATGATTGGTTGCCTAGTAGCAGAGCGTCCACCTGTGCGGCGGGTTGGAGCTGGATTTTGCGTAACAGATCCTTGCGGAGCAGTTTGCTGTTTCCATTCGTTGCGCGTGGTAGTAGGCATGGTTGCGAGTTTCTTTGTACTTTTTTGAAGGTTAGTAGTTGAGAAGATGTATGAGAAGGGGATGCGCCTTGGTTCTTGAAGGTGCTTGCAGACTTGAATCGAGAGATCGACGGGAGGGAGGAGTTGAGACTCGAGGACGAGCTTTTAACTTTGATCTCCCTGGGAACTTACGCTAGGCTAAGCGAAACAAAGCTCTTAATTTCATCCGATACCCGAAGGTGAGGTTGTACTTTGATATCGTCATTCGAGGACCCTCGAGTTCACGATGTACAAAGCATTGAGCAAGTCACGTGAATGCTACCCGAAAAGGTTACCTACCTAGGTACGTAGAGTCCTTCAAAACCCTGCTACCGGCTTATAATACCAAGTGGTACCGGTATCAGATCGATATCATCTACCTTCATTAATCTCCAGCATCACACTCATCGCAAACCTTGAATATCAACTGTGTCTGAACGATTTTCGCTTAGTTCCAAGCTCAGCTCAGGGGGACGGCAGGGAGCCCACAAGCTCGGGGATGGAATTAAGTTAGAATATGAATGACGAATTCACTGGGAGGCACACGGGAGCAGGGACAGAGGATTTCCAGTAGTCAGTATGCTTATTTTCAGAAAGATAGCTTCGCGGCTCAGCTTTGCAGATCCTTCATAATGAGGTTGCACTTATCTCGCCAGCCACTTTGCAATTCTCCTCTCAATTTGAATCTAGCAACCCATCTAGGATACGACACACTAAGCTATCTACTTCGAGGAAGTTCTAGGGTATAAATACCTCCCCCATTTTGTTTCCGGACAGCAACAAATCACAGCAGAAGTCGCAAGTAGTAAAGGATGGTGCCTGGCTAGTACGGCTTCACTTGTGCTCTTTTCCCCTTCAAGGAATGAAAGTAAGACGAGTCTAAACCATTCGCAGGATCAAGGCATTTCGCGAAACAAGAATGATTTTACAACCGTTTAGTAAGTGTAACAAAGAGATATTAGCAATGAAAACGAAATGACAACATTGCTATCTCTAATTCCATTCTTACAAAAGCGAAAATGAAGGAGAGGCGAACATGAAGCCTTTAGAGAATCATGCTTCAAATTATGAATTCTCAGCGATCAAAGGGGGAGGGTTTGGACATGTTCCCTCATACAATCATCTACCATCTTCATGTTCGCGTTTGGTTTATAAAAAGAGCTGAGCTTGAGTTTATACATTGGAAGGGATGGAGATACCGTGATTGTGGATAGGCGGGAAGCGGAAAAGTGAATGAAGATTATGTTTTCATTTTAGGCGGGGACTGTGTGCATACAACACCATCTCTACCTTTGCCATTACTCTCTATTATGCCTCCGATGTAAATCTTTACTAGCTTCTTACTTGTGCTGGATCTTTCGGGAGCTAACCTACTTCGAAACAAATAGAGGTATTGTGATTCTGAGGCAGAGGAAAGGAATAAGTCCAATACGCAGCCTTTTCTCCACTGAGAAAGAGGAAGTGGCAAATCAAGGTATGACCACACGTGACCAGGGACATTCCTTTGTACAATATCCCTGCTGGAACAACATCTTACCTAAATGTTTAAACTTCCCATATCTTTCTTCTCAATCTAGATATCGCACTGGGCAAGAGAGTTGAGCTTGAGCTGAACTTTCTACCCAGGGGATGAGTAAGAATCTGGTATTCGTCTGGTACTGCAGAGTTTGTCCCCAGCCAAACATCCCATCCATGCCTGGATATTATGGAATGAACATAGACCGCGCTTACCTCCATACTCCCCCTTACCCCAGATATCATACTCGGCATGAAAGCTGACATCCAGCTGAACTTTCAGTGTGGGAGAATGTGCAGGGTAGAATGACTCACAACCCCTCTCATCTTCGTTCTTGCACCAATATCAACCCTGGCCTCAACTTCCCAGACCGCTCCGATATTCAACTCGAGTTTGAATATTCAAACACATGCAAAATAGCAAGAAGAGCCATATCTCCGTCGCCACTATCAAATTTTACTCCTTTAGAACAATGCGCTCGATTCCGATTTGGTTCATACTGCCAAGACCTCCTTTTTCCTTCTGCAGCAACCACTTCCCCAGAACCTGGTATCATCACTCAATTGGATACCAGCACCTCTAACCCTCGCACCTTCTTCCCCTTGTACTCTTTTATCATGGATCGTAGTTTCTGGCCACATTCATAAATGCCGCAAAAATCGCCACCCCTTTCCCATCCATCCACTCCCATTATCTATCACCACCTTCTACCAACCTTCCACGCACCCCATATTGTTGCCTTCTCGTCCGCGCGGCCCTTTTGTGTTTCATATTCCCATCATCCACCTGTCGGATACTTGAAGTGTGGATAGAGTACGGTAGAGTATAGCCACAGTCAGGGGCAAACTCGCCACCCAGCCACCCAGTTACCCAGCTACCCAGCTAAGCTTCCCCGGAATTCTCGGTTAAGGAGGCAAATGTCAGAAATAAAGAGAGCTAGAAGTATCAGAATTCAATCGTAACCTCCTTCTTCTTTTCGCGTAGCTTTGGTGGATGTTGCGGGATGGAATGGAAGCAGAGTGATGCGGAGAGAAGAGGTGGCGAGCATGTGAATTGATGCCTTCCTCGATTCTTTGACGCTTGTCGGAGAATGAAGGGGGCACGGAAACGATGAGAATTGAAGTGAAGGGTAGGCATGTGAACGAGCCACTCGGCTCCAACACTCAGAAGTTCGCATGGGAGTGAAGGTTAGAGGACACTCGTCCAGACTCACGATCCTTGTGATTGGGACTCAGGCATCAGGCATCAGGCAACAAACGAAGCGAAGGGAGATTGAAGTTCTGTGAAGAGAAGATCGAAATAAACTCCATTCAGATGCATCTGTATGCACTGTTTGCTGTGTTGCTCATCAAGATCATATCCATCATTCATCAATCGTATCATATCCTCTGCTCTTCCTCCCCACAAGATCCGCTTTCGCATCCTCACAACTTCAGCTCCACTCTCCGAACCTCTCCCTTCATAATCTTGGCTCGATCTCTCCACTACTCTTCCCACATCTCCTCTCTCGGTCCATGAAAAGCAATAAAACAGCGCACCAAAAAACTCCGCAAACCATGCCTCCAGCCACCTCCCTCATCCACGAGATCTCATCTTCGTAAATTGATGAAGGAGTGTGAGCGTATGTAAAATACAACAACGACCTCGAAAAACCAACGAACGAATGCATGCATGCACCCCCATGTAAAGACCGACCAGCTCAGCTTGGCTCGCAATTGTAAAAAGGACCGTCTAAAGGAAAGAGAAAAAACAATTTCTTCACTCCATCCTATGCCGTGCGTGCAATGCTAGCAATGCAGCCTCTCAATCGTCGTGATATGCATCCCGTCTCATTTCGTTGTGTTTCTGATCGTGAAAAAACTGTGGTGGAAAAATTTGAAAACCGGAAAAGTAATGGAAGGAGAAATCTCGTTACTGTGAAATAGGGTTTTCGTAATCAGGTGTACAAGAATCGAACGAAAAAGTTATCTTCTCCGCGTCGCGCACATCAAGGCGCCCTCATTAAAATCTCAGGATGCCTGCAACGATCATAGTCGTTTCTCCTGGTTATGTTGGTATAGGTGTAGAAAGGTCAAAGGTTGTGACTGGATCACGCGTACACTGGATCTCCTCGGCCGCGATGAGGAGTTCCGTAGTAATCTCGTGGATCACTTGGTCGGCGGTTGGTATCATACAGGCTTGCTCCGGGGTAGTTGGAGTAGGACACGTTCTCAGTGCCATATGTAGGTGCGTACTTGACTTGCTCATAGGCGGCAGCAGGGGCTTGATGTCTATGACTACGACTACTTCCGCTTCCTTCTCTGGGGAGCTTGGGTCGTAATGCCGTCACGATGACGGGCTTCACAGGTGGAGGTTCGGGAGCTGTGTAGTAATTTGAAGTTGGAGACATGTGATATTCATCGCTGGGAGGGTTTCGAGCTATGGGAGGTCGTTCATGACGAGCCGGTGTACCGCGAGGAGATGTACTTCGTTCACGAGCGTAGGAAGGTTCGTTCAGGCCGTGTAGATCCGATCGATGACTTCGCGTGGAAGTTGTGGGATGAGCTCGTCCTTCGGCGACGCGATATACTGTTGGCTCAGGAGCTCGACGAGGATAAGTCGGTGAATCAGAATCTGATTCAGTCGAATTGTATTCCTTCCTCAACCTGCTCCCACCACGTTCGCGGCCTCTGCCGGGATCTCGTCCATCGTTTGTGAATGTTTGTGATCGTGGAAGAGAAGGGATGGTATCTTTTCGTGATGCTGAGTAATTGTCTGTCGTTCTCGATCGATTGGGCTCTTTGCGGGTCTGCGACAGATTAGGCGGAGCAGATGAGTACGACGGCAGCGAAGGTTTTTTTGGGGGTCCAGCGGGCGATGGCGATTGAGGTTCAACAATATTGATGTAGGGATCTCTTGCTGTATGTTCGGGCGATCGTCTTCTCGACTTTTCTCGTTTCGAAGATGGCGGTGTATCGGAAGATCTCCTTGGGTCCTTGTAACCAGACGATCGTCTTGCAATATCGTCATCATCATTGTATTGTTGTTGAGGTCGAACAGTAGCATATTGTACATTGTACGCTGGTGAAGGCTGGCCAGCAAAGGTCTCGGTTCTTCGCATGCCAGGATGAGGGTGATGGCGATCGTCTTCTGCCTCGACCGCAACCTTTCGGCGTGCAGCTTGCATATATGCTCCTGCGAAATCCCTATGATCGCTCCATTTTGGATCCATGGGGGCTTCCTTGATCTGGGAACGTTGGGCCTGAATCTTGGCCGCACGAACTTCCTCAGCACGAACATGTTGAATACGGTCGGCTTCGGCACGCATCGCAGCAGCGTCAGCCTCGCGCATCCGTATCTCCTCTTCCATTCGCCTCGCTTTCTTCTCTGCAGCTCTTGCTCGATAGACTTCATCGTCAGAAGAGTCATCCTCGACGTAGGTTTTGCGGCCCTTCTCTTCCGTGCGAGACTTCCTCTCTTTCTCCCTCGACTTTGTTTTGTCTTTATGTGATCGCTCCCGCCTCTCCTTATCCCTAGCCTTCTCCGATCGTATTCTGTCCTCTTGTCGGATTCTCTCATCTCGGGCTCTTTCCTCTGCTTGTCGCCTCTCTTCTTCTTGTATCTTCCTTAGCGTAGCTTCTCTCCTGGCCTCATCATCCCTTGCAGATGGTCGTTTTCGATCTCGATCTGTAGCCGACTCGTAACTGGACGACTTCTTCGGTGTATGTCTAATCGGCTCATCATACAGGTCCTCATGCGACCTCGGTACGCCTGCGGAGTGGGTATAGACTTTGGGGGCCGAACGGGCGTATGAGTTCGCACGAGGCTCTGCAGTCTTGACCTCGTACTCGAAAGGATTGCTTCTAGGTGTTGGATTACCCCTTCCCATCTCCTTCCTCAACTCGTACAATTTGACCTGATCATCATACTGTTGTCTCTTGGTGTCATCGCTGAGCAGCTCGTACGCTTGCTGTACCTTCTGGAATTCATCTTGCTTGACGGCTTTCAGGGCTGCATCTTGCACCTTGTCCGGATGGCATTTGAGGACTAGCTTGCGGTGCGCACTGCGGATCTCTGGGAGCTTTGCATCTTTGGCTACGCCGAGTAACTTGTATGGGTCGGGAGGCAAGGGCGAGTTCATGATGGTCGAGGTCAATGTCGAGCTCTCTGGCTGTCAGCTGAGTGGCCAAGGTGGTTGAGAGGGCGTATTGTTGTGATAGCTCGTCGTCTGCGAGAGGCTCGAGGAGGTCTATTGCATGATAACAGCAACAATGTGGATGGCGGGATGGTGGATTGATACAATGCTCGAGTGCGAAGTGTTGATTTGTATGAAGGAATGACTAGAAGTAGGCGGTGTTGTTTGAAATGATTTGGAAGATCGAAGAGAGAAGAACCACGTTGTTTATCGGCACCGGAGGGATGGACGGCAAAGAGTGAGGAGCGATGGCAGATGGCGAGAGTCGAGGATGGTGAGGTTCCTGGATTGGGGGGGTGGGAACACTGCACTGCACTCGTAGGGTGTCGGGATAGATGGGGTAGTCGACGATGGCTTTCCAATGGATGGGAGGTCAGCTTGCGGTATCAGAGACAAGGCCACGGTCTGCGGGAGGGAAGGGAAGTGAATGGACGCCAAAGACGTCACGGGCCAATCCGCGTGGAGGTGGTGGAGGGCAGACAGGCGAGTCTGGCGATCGAAAACTTGAGATGGCGCAGAGTGAAAATTGGTCAGAACAGGCGACCAGAGACGAATAATAATGGCGAACAACTGGTTACCAGGCACAGAATGGGGTGAATAACGATGAATAACCATGCACGAGCCGGATGACGACTGATGATGAATGAATGGATCACCACCAACCCAGCCACAAGTCTACAACAGGCCGCTACAGCGAACAACTCAACTCGAATGGGCGAAAGTAGAGCCAGAACGGCCACCAGGGTAAGTGCAAGTGCAAGTGTAACTCCGAATGGCGACCTTTGGCGACCCTTGATGAGCTGTGCCAGACGTGAAATCCGTTGCGAGTCAAGACGTAGCCTCGATGGAAGTGCTGAGTAACCACAGGCCGCAGTCGTGCTTCCGTCAGCGGTGGCAAGACCTTTGATAAAAACTCTCGCCGTCAGATGCTATTCCTAATAAATGAAATCTCGTTCCGAAAGAAGCAAAATGATGAAAGATGAGTCCAAGGGCTGGCCGAAGAAGATAGGATTCGGAGTTGTTGATATCCAGAGTGCCGTGATGGCCAGAACGAGGCCTTTTGCCAGGATGAGCACCGGTAGATGGACCACGGGCACGGGGAGGTCTTCGATGCGGCCGATGAAAACAACAACAACAACAAAAGAGGAACGAGGCGGTGAATGATTGATTCTGCAACGCCGTGTTCCAGCTGCAACAGCTTCGATCAATAAAGGAGATCGGGCGGGGATACGAGGCACTCCGAGTCTCAAGTATTAATGAACTCGTCTTCCCCTGGCCTGGAGATGTCGGGCACTTCTTCAAAAACAGGCTTCACATCCAGCCTCGTTCCGCAGTACATGGGAATCAATAGTTTGAAAGGATCCGAGAGCCTTCTTCTGAAAGCCTTCTTCCGACAGCCTGATCAAAGGGAAGCCTTGAAGAAGGTGAAAATACGCCCTGAAGAATGTGAGGAAATTCACACCCCGTCTCTACTGAAGTGAAGATAATTCTACAAGTTGAATTGGGTCAGCATCGCCCAGAGCTGATGAGGATCTACTCAGGTCTCAGCAACGCCCTGCAAAGAGAACGGCCGAAGAAGGTGTCAGCGCGCAGGAACGAATGCAACCTCAACTACTAGCTACGGAATCACAAGATAGTCTACGGCGTTGCAAAAACCTCACGATGGAAGGCACAGAATCCAGTTGGAGTCAAGAGGGCATCACTAGCACTGATGCCCAAAACTCGCCGTCGGCGATGAAGTGACGATGACCTTCTCGATTCAAGGCGAACGAGCGATGAACAGATCGCAACCTCGATGCCAATACCAGAATTCCAAGTATCGAGATTAAGAGCTGAACTATCGTCACAGCTTCGCTGTCCTCCCTTCACTGGATAGCAATCCACACTTCATCCATCCAACATTAGACTAGACGTTTAACAGCAGATCAGACCTGCTTCTCTTGAGAGCATCGCGCGAGGAACAACACCACCCATACTTCACCCCAAACCTAGTCCTTCCTCTCTTCCATTCAAACCGTAGCAGATGCAATTTTCGACACCAAGAATATAATTGGTCATCCCGAACCAGTAGGAGACAGAACGCCCTAGCTGCATGAGACCACGACATCCTGCACGCTGGACCAAGTAAAGAACCTTTTGACAACCGAACGTCCTCATAATCATAATCAGCACTGCCATGACTATCACTATCACTCATCACACACTCATCACCAGCATAACCGCCAAAAATCAAAGATGGAAACCGCCTCAATATATAAAAAGAAATGTGATATCGAAAGCCCATCACAGAATGGGGGCCAGATATGTTCACCCCTCACGGGAGAGGGCGTTTGGTACACCCACATCCATGTCCAGCCCTCATCCCAGCCCTTCACCGTCCTCAGCGTCAACTCTGTTCCTGAGACCAATCGGGCAAATCTCCTCTCCGTTTCAGCGGTGAACCTTCGTCTGACTGACGCTTCCTATCTCTACCCCTCATTCGTCAAGTCCTCCCCTCCAAACCCCTCACTCGTCAACGCTCCCCATCTTACTGGCTGATCTTAAAGACGGTACACTTGGCCACCGCGGGAAAGACCTTCTGTAGCCTTCCTTCCAGATACTCCTGCAGCTGAGCTAGATGGTGATAGGTGTGAAACGATAGTAAGAAGATAGAGACTATGGGTACTGCGGAACATCGCATTGCCAATCATTCAGCCCTTTTTCAATTTATCCCTCACCTCTCCTCTCATCCCAAGCTCTAACTACATTCGATCAACAGGAGATGCACTTCAATATCCAATCTTCTCACAGCAGTGGAGTAAAGAAGCCACAATCTCTGTTTTGATCTCCTGGAATCTGCCTCGTAAAACTCAATCTCAATCCAATAATCTGCGGCCAAAACGGCCGTCTCCTGCATTCAAACGGGAACCGTACCGGTATCCGAAAAAGAAATCCTCTGCCCACGAGGAGAGGAACTGAAACATGGGCCAACTGTATCTCGAGGTACCATCCCTCCTCACCAACGGGTTGAAGCGTCGTGACAGTGGATAACGCGATAGCAAATCAGCCATAGCGGGGGCCAGCTGAGGGGTGAAGAATTGGCGAAGCACTCCTGCGTATGGCGACAGCTGCATATTCACGGCTGTCTGATCTCCCGTACATGTGTTCCTTTGCTTGCTTCACCGATACCTCTCCTTTTCTTCGTCCCACCCGATCTCATTCCCGTAAACAAGGCCACGGCCGGCCTCCACCACATCAAGTCACAACAAGTTGAGGGTCAATTCCTCCCCTCCCAATCTTCGTCACAAACATCCCCTCGTAGGACCTAAGAATGAGAATAGAATCTGCAAAGCAAAGAGATCCCAGCACAACACCAGCGTAACGACAGGCTATGAACACAGCGCTTCGTTGCATGTATGTAGTACAGTGCTGCGCAGGGGTTCATGTCGAGGCGTATTCCTACAGGTGCGGGGTTCTGTGTGGCGTCTTCCGGGGGCTGATTTTCCGGCAAGACACGTGCGTGGACGTGAGTTAGATGGGGGTGAGGCTGAGGAGATAGCGATGGTGTGAGAGGGGGGAGAATGTACGTAATTAGGATATGGGGGTCGAGAGGAGAAGATGATGAGACTTTGTGATGTCTGTGCCAAGGATTTTCAGGAGATTCACGTGATGCGGCTGTGGTCCAGAACATTGCTGCCGTACCGATTATCTGTCAAACGGAGGTGTCTGTGAGTGACCAGTTGGATTCATTGAAGCATTATTTTACAGTGCGAATGCGCTCCTTTATAACGTCTCGCCGATCATCACTTAAGGAGTGGGGCATCGACCCCTGATTTTAAACATTATCGAGAATAATTCTGGTGTAGAAATAAAAGGGAGAAACAAGACTCAAATAACCATTTTCAAATTCATCCTGCCCTAGAATCCGTTCGTCTAACTCCAAGTCCTATGCAACTCCAAGGCACACTCAGATCGATGGTTCATCCAAATTCAAACTCTATGAACTCCAAAATTACTCTGATTAAGGTCTTCCCCTCCCCTCTCTCGGCCACGTTTTACACTAAAAATAGCGATTTTTATTCTTTAATAACTCTATAAAACATTTATTAAAATATATAAAATTAAAAATATAAAATATTTATATAAAACTTAATAAAGTTATTAAAGAATAAAAATCGCTATTTTTAGTGTAAAAAGTGGCCGAGAGGGGGAAGTGGCCGAGAGGGGGTGGTGGCCGAGAGGGGAGGGACCTTATACTCCAAATCCATCCGACCCAAAGCCAGTCCAACTCCAAAGCAAACTCTTTCCCCAAGATCAAAAGTGACGACAAGTGGTCAGCAAAAAGTGAACACCAACATCCCAAGACCGAAAATAAAAACACAAAGATCCAGCGCTAGAGGAGGGCATTCCTTCCCCAAACGACTGAAACATCCATAACAGCAACAAAGGAAGCTCGATATCCCATGGCCTGTTGGAAGCCATCACAACTCCCCAACAGTCCTTATCACACCTCCCTCCCACTAGTTCATTTCTTATCTGGCTCCAACAGATGCGGCTCCCTAGGTTTACTCCTATCAACTGCCACGTAAATCGGACTCGACTTTTTTTTTTTTTTTTTTTTCGCTGGTTCTGTTTTAGTGTTTGGACGTGAGCAGCTACTACTCTAACTTAAGCCAAGGGTAAGCATTCCTGAGCATGGCCTGAGCGCCCCTGAGCACTATTGTAATGCTACAGGCCCAACAATACCTTTAACTGGCCTCGCCCGCGGTTGACAGTAACCCCCGGTTGTTAACGCGAACGTAATAGCCAGGAGCTGGTCAACCTCATCTCGATATGCTTCCTTCCCAAACAACCCCAACAATCCCATTCTCCAACTCCCACTTGCACCCCATGCAAGTTGTGCTTTCTCAAACCATGGCGGATAAGCTCCGGCCAAACCTCAATCGATGAGCCATATCTTCCCCTCGTCGTCAAGAAGCACATTGCGCTCGTTGAGGTCCAAATGACACATCACCAACTTATTGAACTTCCCGGAAAACGCCCCAGGTGATAAATGCGTAGCCTGGCGAAAGTCGTGGCATACAAGAATGCGGCCGTTGTACCACTCTTCCAGGTCGTTGGGCGATTCAAATGGACCTGCTCCATACCCAGTGAAAAGAGCACCTTCAGAGATGCCTCCACCAATTGGGCCTGGAGTTTTAAGATCGAGGTTTTAAAGTTGGCAGATATATTCGTAAATTTGAGATTGAATACCACGCCGAGCTATCTCGTCAAGTTCGTCCCAAATATCAATCAGCACTTTCCCGTTGATATACTCCATCAAAATATGGCACGTGTTAAATTCGTCATCTTCAGTTGCGTCTTCGGCCTCCCATGCATCAATGACAGTTGGTAGGCGGATTTTGGTATGCTCTGCAACATATTGCATATTTCGTGCCTCTGAAAGATGGATGTGTCGGCCCCATTTCACTATCGCGGAGCTTGTTACTCGAGCTAGTGAAGGAGCATTTTTACACCAACGAATTTCTGGGGCAATAGAAATGCTTTCAATGATCTCGTCACGAGTGACCAATGCTAGATCCCTGCTCTCAAGGGGATATATATCCGCCGCGATTCTTGAAGACATGATAGTCTATAAACTTGAGTCGTGTATAGTCGGGTCTGGTGTTTGTTCGTAATGAACGAGACTTGAAAGTTTTTATTTTTATTTTTTTTATTTTTTTTATTTTTTTTATTTTTTTT
>MU119365.1:111363-124226 GCA_014904845.1 Acephala macrosclerotiorum
ATTTATTAGTCTATTTAGTTGCCTAATCTAGCGCCATGCAAACGTACTGTATAGAGTTAGACTACAAATGTAGTCACGTGCCAATCGATATCGTATCTAGGGCTAAAACAAGTATAAAAAAACATTCAAATCTAAATCAAAAATAGTATTTTAAGTTTAATATAACTTTTATTTTGCTTTTCTTTTTCGCGATTTACGTGTATATATATTAATATAATATAATAATTTTTTAAAAAAAATTTAATTAGTTTTATAAATACGATCGTCGCAAAATGCTTTTTCGATTCTTCTCTTATTTTAATAATAAAAGTATCTTTTTAAAATAAAAAAACTAATCAAACAATCTCAACAAAAATCGTCAAAATTTCGTGCGCACTTCTAAAAATTAAACGAAAATATACTAAAAACTATTTACTTTATAAAATTATAATAAATTGACTAATAAATAATTTCATATAAAATTAATAATAAAACTATATGTACATATACTCTTTAGATCGTACTCTTTAGAATTTTTGATTATAGTTTTATAAATTAAATAATTTATAAAATTTTATTAATAAAAATTATATATTAAAATAATTTTTTTAAATAACAATTTTAAAACAAACTTTCTATAAAGGATCTACTTTATATAGTAAAGAGAATGTTTATATTCAATACTAATTATAATTGTATTATAAACTTATTAAATTATAAGACTATAAAGAAAACTGTTTTTGATATGTTTTCGTCTAATTTTTAAAGGTGCGCACGGAATTCTGACAACCCCTGTTGATCCTGCTAACATGAATGAGACCGTGTATAGTATAAGCTGTAAATCCGAAACTTGAAAGTACATTCACCACATCTTTATTAGCGCAACCGTGACCGGCGCTTCACGAGCCGCACTTTTCTGCTACCAATCAAACTTTCAGTTCGCTTGGCTAGGCAATTAGAAGCGCGCGGCTAGCGCCGGTTAACGCACATCCTGACCCTTGTCACCAACATTTCTTCATCGCCAACACTCCTTCATTACCAAATTCCCCACATCCAGCAAGTGATTTGATGAGAGCTTCAGCTGGAGGTTAGGGCTCGCAATCCCGTGCACCTGTCATTTGCTATGGACTCGGTGCCCTTGTTTGGAAAAGCCGGATTGGGCAGATGGGCGTCCTTGCCTTTCCAAATTTATCTGTGGAAGCTATTTTGAGTATGAGCTGCGCCTGCTATTTCAAAGATCATATTTCGTGGAAGTAATTTACTACAACGATAGTTCTTTAGCCAGTGCTATAAAGAGTACTGTGGTTCCCTCAGAAAATCAATCAGAATTAACAAACCGCGTTTCATTTCCGTCGATTTTGGGGGCAGCAGGTGCTCCACAGCACCTACCATCGATTCTGCCATCATGTGACGGCAGAATAACTTATGCACCGCTCATTAACGATCTTTCTAGGGACGCCCCGGGGGCACGGCGGGAAGAAGAAGAGTCTATTTGATTTTATAAGTAGCTATATATGTATACTGCCTTCCCTTAAAGTAGCGATGCATTTGAGTCTGAAAAGAGGAGAATTGCATAGTCATATAATAAGTTCACCCCTGATTTCCCTTTTTCCTCTACATTCCCAACCTCCCTCCTATCTTGCACTCCCACTTAGTACGCAGCAGGCCTTAGCTGTACTTCCCTCTAAAGGCCCTGCTCTTGGTAGTACCCACAATACTAGCTCTGCCTTCCCTAGTAGCTACAGCCTTGCCCTCCTCTTTGACAGCTATCTCTTTCCTACCCCTAATATAAGAGCCCGCCACTAAAATCACTACCGCCGCATTCCCCGCAAAGTGTAAAATTAAGTAAATAGTTTGATTTGCGGCTATATCGCATTCACCGCCCACTCACCGCCCACGCTAACTTGCAGCACCTGCTGTGGAGCACCTACTACCCGTAAAAGCGACGTTCATTTCAATCACCTTTCAAATCCAGCACAATAATATATTTTGCAGTATTCTTTACTTTTTCTTTGGAATATATACCATTCTTTAGCAATTACATCCTACCACTAGCCTTATTTCTGTTATATATCTTTCCTCGGCCCAAAATGCCTCTTGCTTATGTCCCCAAGTCTCTTGCCAACACCGCACGCTCCCAGCCCGTCACAGACATCTACCTTTGCGCCTATGCACCCACCACAGTCTCCGCTCCCCCCAAACCTGGGGCCTCTATCAACGGAAAAATGACCAACCACTGGGTCATAGACATCGTTTCATCCCCTACTCAATCCATATGTTCCGATCCCAGTCCCACAGGTCCCGGAGGCTCCCTTGATCTCATTATTACTGGCAAGAGCCACGCCTACACCAACAACGCCGTTAAGAGCATGCACCTCACCCCTATGCCAAACCTCACTACTGGACAAATTTTCGATCACATCACCAATGTCGGGCGCGACAAGTATACTTTCAGCGCTGGAGGGCAGGGATGTAGATTTTGGATCTGCTCCGTTCTGGTATTGCTGCGCTCAGCTGGGTATATTATCGATGACTCGGAGGTGAATGCTGCTATTGAGGCTTTGGGGATTGTGTGGACTATAGAAGGGGAACCCGCTCCTGCCGATCAGCAGACGGGTATGACTAAGGGTACCTTTGAGGCTCCTTATGATCATTAGGAGACGTTGGAAAGTCAATGGTTGTAACAGCTCAAGATCACGTCCAAAGCGAGGGGCAAAGAATAATGATTGATATTGTTGAACCACTTAGAATCTAAGGTAAAGAGAGAAGAAGAAGGGAGCTGTGCTGAGATATATAGGCAATTGTCGTTTCATTGAGCTGATACCATAATAGACATGAAATGTTGGTTTCTTCAGCGGCTACCGATGAACACCTTTCGAAGGAACGATAGCTGAAAACAATTGAAGTATAAGTATTGAGTTCGAATTCTCCCAAGATGACCAAAAAATAATCGCTCCTCTGCCTCCTTCTCAGCTCTTTATATCTGTCATTCAATCAGACAAACTTCATTCACAGCTACTTGCCCAAAGCATTACTGCTGAGCCTTTCGCTATACGCTCTATAAAACATCTTGATATAGTCGTCCATCACTATGACAACTGTATACAACGTCTGCCGTGTGAGATTCACCCAGGGTGGTGGGGCTCCCCCACGCGTAGGCATCGCTCTCGTCCCCGCTCAATTCGAGGACCAAGAAAAGGCCGCTTCTACCACGTGAAAGGGGCCGTCAGCATGGGCATGGACTACGAAACCCGGCCGCGCTACGACTTCGGCAAGTTGCGAACATACAGCAGCAAGGAGTATGTCTTCCAGCTCCCTGCAGAGAAACTCCAGAGCTTTGAGGCGACCTCCTCTGCGCAGAAGCCGCCCCATGACGAACGGGTGATGATGACCTCGAATCCAGCGAGTCTGAATCCGCCGGCTCTGGATCGCACGACATGGGTTGATGAGGTTTTGACAAAGGCAAAGAACCTTTGAAAGGAGGAAGACATCGAGAGCTTTCAGTAGCGTGTACTGTATATCAGATATTGTGTTTGTAAGGAGGATACTGTATCATAAGAACTTGGTACAGGTTGATCTTGTAGATTTCTTGCCGGGGTGTGAGAGTGGGTAGCAGCAATTAGTCTAGAGAATCAGATTCATTCATTTTCTGTTGCTCAAAACCCAGGCATTGAGTATATCATCTTATTTCGTAACTCCAAAGCAACAAAAGGAAGCCCGTAGGAATGCTCTACCCAGCGCCAATTTTTTTTTCCAGGTTCATCTAGAATAAGATTTGGGTCAATCGTGCATGAACAAATTGCTCGCAATAATACGGCTTCATTGCCCCAAGTAGTCGCGTCCCCCAATCATTCTGCCAGTCACAAATATAGAACGCCTTTACGAACTCCCAGTGCTCTGGATACCATCCTGCCATTTCCCAATCAATAACCCCCGTCACGTGGCCATCCTTTATCATAATATTATCTGGCCGGAAATCCGCATGTGTGAAAACAATCTTGTGTTTGTGTACGACTAGTATGCCTGTTATATAAGGTTTTATGTGGCCCTTATGTGTAGTACAATAAACATCGATAAAAATAGCGTTAAAATCGTTTTCGAATAAAAACGGACTTATGTTATTACTTTAAAAAGTCTGTGCGATATTGATTAACTATTTTGTAATAGTCTCAAAATTGTTATTTTAAAATGACGATTATAATATTAAAAGTTTAAAGAAATTCTTTGATTAATAAAATAATTTTTAAAAAATAACGATTTTTAAAAAAATAATAATTTTTATAAAATAATTATTAAAATTAAAATAATTATTAGAATTTAATAATTATTAAAAATAATTTAATTGTTATTTTATATTGATAATTATTTTTAAAAAACTATTTTATAATTATTATTTCAAAAAATAATAATTATTTTTAAATTAATAATTCGTAATCGAAATTATTAAAAATTTTACTCGAGATTACAATATAATTCAATTATACAAAATATATCGCGATACAATTAGTAAATACAATTTAAACTAATTTTTATTATTTATTTTTTTACTATTTTTTATTTTTCTTCGATTTTTACAATCTTTGAACTTTTTTTAAAAAATTATAATTTTATTTTCAATTTTTTTTTCATTGTAATATTTACTAAAATTACAATTTTTACTCGATTTTATTTTATATATTTTTTTTTTCTTATTATTAATACTATTAAAAAAATACAAAATTATAAATTTTAATCGATTTTTAAAATTTTTTTTATTGTTTTTAAAAAAATTTCAATCAATTATTTTAATTATTTTTAAAAAAATATAATTAAATTTATTTTATTTATTTTTTATATTAATAATAATAAATTTATTAAAATTCAATTAATTTTATTTTTATATTTATTAATTTCAATTTAATTTTTTTTTTTTTTCAATATAATTATAAAATAATATCTATAAATCTATTAATATTAATAAATTCTTTTTACAATTTATTATATTTAATTCTTTTTCGACGTTATTTTTTTTTTAATAAAATTTTTCGATTTTTATTTTTAATACGATTTTTTACTTTTAATATTATTACGAAATCAATTTAAATATTATATTATATATATTATTATTAAATTCGAAAAAATAAAAACGATTATAAAAAATATATAATATAATAAAATTATATATTCTCTCTTTAAAAATCCTTGTAAAATAATTAGTTTCAAAAGTAGTATTAATTACGTATTTTTTAATATATAAAGAATTTTCGTTTATTATAAATTAATTAATAACTTTTTTTATTTTTATTTTAATTGATTCATTGATTGATTTACGAATTACGAATTACTTTAAATAAATTTAATTTATTAATTAAAACGAATTGATTTACGATTAAGTTTTTTTATTTTGTGTTTTATTGCTTTTTTATATTAGTAAGCGACGTTAAAAAGTGAATTATTTTAATAAATTTCACTGAGAATTGTTTATATGCGATTTATGTATTTTGTTTTTTATTGTTGTTAAAAAGAAATTCAAATTATTAGAAATCGAAAATTGAAAATCAATTAATAAAAACTTTTTATTTTAATTGTATTATTTGAGATTAAATAATTTGATTACGAGATTGTGAAATTGTAAAAAAATATTGATTTATAAAAATTATATATTGAATTATTTGAGATAATTAGTATTAAAGTAAATATAAAAAAGAAAAAAAAAAATTTGCGATAATTATTTATAGTAATTAGTTTTATTTTTAGTGGAAATTGAAATATAAAAAAAGAAATTTTAATGCGAAAAAGAAAAAAAATTGTAGTATTAAAAAGTGAAATTGTTTTATTGTTTTATATTTTAATTTTAATTTTTTTGAGAATTGTAATTCGCGAATCGCTCGTAATCGTTTTTAAATTGAAATAATAAAATTAAAATAAGTTTCGAATTTTAGAAAATAATACGAAAAAAATTGAAATAAAAAATTTTAATTGAGAGAAATCGATTAAAAAAGTATTTATTTGAAAAATACATTTTATTAAAACGAATAAACGAATAAAATTTCGAGTAAAAATTGAAATAAAATTTTTTTTACGAGAAAACGATATAAATAGAAACTAATTTTTAAAACAAATTTCATTTAAAAATAATAATTTGAAAATTTGTACTTTTAAATTATTAAATTAATTTTTAATTTAAAAATTAAAATTAGTAAATTATTCGTATTAAAATTCATTTTTCTCGATAAAAAATATTTTTATTTTAATTATACTATTGATTTTTTCTAAAAAATTTTCTATAGATAATAAAAACAATTTTTTAAAAATATAAAATTTCAAAAAATACGTATTTATATTAAAACTATAAATATTTTTCTTTGAAATTTTTAAAATATTTTAATTTAAAAAAAATAATATTATAATTTTTTTGAAATAATACAATAATATATATAAAAATTATAAAATTATTTTAAAAATTAAAAAAATACAATTTTTGTAATATATTAATTCAATTTACAAAAAATAAATTCGATTTATATTAAAATATAATATTGAAAACTATTTAAAAAAAAAGTTTTATAATGTTTTAAAAAAAGAATTTCGCGAATAGAATTAAAAGTATTATTAAATAAATATAAAATTTTTATATAAAATTATCGATTAATTTATAAAGAATTTTTTGACAATAAAAATATATATAGATTTATTTGATTGAGTATTCAAAAAATTGATTAAATAAAATAAATTGAATAAATAATATTAAAAACGCGAATTTATAAAAAGATTTTTAATATATATTAAAAAACGAATTTTTAAGAAAATTGATTACGAGTCGATAGAAATATTTATTTATAATTACGATAAAATGTACGAAAAAACTATTATTGTATATAAATATAAAAAGAAAAAATAGTAATATAATAAAATTAATAATTTGTTATTTTTTGTTTTATTCGAGTTATTTATAGAAAAAATTTAATAAAAAATATATGTAATTATTAAGAAAATTTATATTAAATTTCAATTTTTGATTTTACGTATTATTTAGATTTAGAAAATTCGATAAATATTTGTATTAAAATTTCAATTTAAATAAACGATTTCGTTAAAGAATTAAAAAAGTTTTTTCTTTTTTTCGTATTATTTAACGATTTGAAAATCGCTTTAAACGTTAATATTATAAAGATGTTTCAAAAGTTGAATAGCGTTATAATTTCTATAAATTAGAATTAGAATTAATTTGTTTTTTTACGAGAATATAAACGAGAAAAAAGTTTTAATTGTAAATAAAAAAAATATAGTAATATAGAAAAAAGCAAATATAGAGTTTTATATGATTTAACGTTAATTGAATTTTCGTAAAATATGTCGTTGATCGTTTAAAAAAATATAATAAAAATTAACGCTATATATAACGATTAATAAAACGAATAATATTGTTTTGAGTATTTTGAGCGAATAAAAAACGGAGAAATCGATTTTTTTATTGATTATTTTTTCGTGGATCGCTATTTATTTATAAATGAATTAATTAATCGTGAGTATTATTATTAGAAAAACGATTAATAGTATTATAATTTTTGAAATTGTAATCGATTTTTGCGATTATTTACGTTTAAAAATAATCGATATTAGTATAATTAAATTATAAAATAAATAGTTGAAAATTTTTTTGATTACGATTTCGATAAACGCTTTAAAAAATATATAAAAAATCTAAGAATTTGTTTAATTTATTGTTTAAAAAAAAAGTAAAATTAGTATTAATAAAGAAATTTTAAAAGAATTGAATTTATTATTGTATATTTTTAATAGTAATAATATTAACGTTTAAAATTTTAATAGAGCGATTATTAATGACTTTTATAAAAAATTGTTAATAAATATAATAATAGTAAATATAGTAATAATAAATAAATCGAAAAATAAAATTTAAAATATATAAGAAAATTTTCAATAAAAAGTAAAAATAAAAAAAAAGTATTTAAAAGTCGAATTACAACGATAAATTTTATAAAGCGTTTAAAACGAAAAACGAAAGAAAATAAACGTAAATTAATTGAAAATAAGATTTTGAAATAATAATTCGACGTTAAAAATAATAATTTTATTAATAAAATTTTATTGTAAAAATTTTTTAAGAGTATAATATCGCTTTTAAGAATTTAAAAAAGAATAAAAATGATTATTAATATTTTGAAAATATTGAATTTTATTGTAGTAATTATTAATTAATAGTAAAAAAATAATATTTATTATTTGATTTTAATAGATATTGAAATCGTTATAGTAAAAGAAATATTAAAAATTATTGATTTTATGAAATAATTTTTTTAGAGTTTTTATAAAATGTTTAAAGAAACGAGTTAATTTGTTTTTGTTATTGAAAATTTTGTAATATTCGAAATTAATTTCGTAGAAATCGATTTTTCGTTATTGATTAAAAGAAAATATATTGTTGTTATTTTTAAATTATATTTCAATTTGTTTGAATTAATTGATTCAAATAAAAAATACGAAATATTAAATATTAAAATAGAGTATTGTATTATTTTTACGTATATAATTCGAGATTTCGATAATATTATTATAAACGTTAAAAACTTTTAATTATTTATTATTATTAAATAGAATTTCGAATTCGTCGAAATAGTAATTATAAAAATAGAAATTGAATATAAAATCGAATATAAGATTTTTTTTTTCTTTGTAAATAATACAAAGAAAATTTTTTTAAAACAATTATTCGTCGCTATAATAAAAATGTAAATTGAATATAGAAATAATAATTCGTAAAATAACGTATTTTGAAACTCTAAAAATTTCAATTTTATTTGTACGATTATAATTGTTTTTCTTTTGAAAATCTATTTGCATTAAATTACTAGAAATTACTATATTTATATATATTTTCAAATTAAAAAAATATTGAAAAAAGAATATAATGCGAGAAATTAAATATTAATACTATTAAAAAATAATATAATATTAAAATTCGTAAACGATTTTTATATTTTAATAATTTTTTTTTATTTTTAATTTTTTATTAAATATTTTTAATATTATTTTATATAAAACAAATACAATTAAAATAAGTACTATTAATTTAAAAAAAAATACAAATAAAACAATATAAAAAACGAAAACATTTTTTTTAATTTTCTATAAAACGTTTTTTTTTAATAAAAAAAAAACAAACGAAATTTTGAATAAAAAAGTTTTCAATGAAAAAACGAAAAAATATTTTTTTACAATAGTATTATTATTTTTAAACGTAAATATTAAAAAAAAATATTTAAAAAACGATATAAAATACTAATTATTTTATTTTATTAAAAGAAAATAAAATCGAAAAATTTTCAAATATAAAAACGAAAAAAAAATTCGAATAAAAAAAATAATCTTATTATTAAATAATTTTAATTTAAAACTATTTAATATAAATATTAATACGATATATAAATTCAAATTTAAAAAAGTACGATTTGTCGATTTAATCGACGAAATTAAAAAAATTTCTAGAAAACGAAAAAATTAATTCGAACGATTTAAAACGTAAAAAATATTTTAAAAATATATTAAAAAATATATAAAATATTTATTATTACAAATTATTTCAATACTAAAAAAATTACGATTTATTTTTAAACGATTAATATTTCTATTTATCGAAAACTAATTATAGAAATTTAAAAAAAAAATATTTAATCGTAAAAAAACAATAATATTTAACTAAAAAAAAGTTTTTAAAATCTATAAAAATATTAATTCGCTTATTCGCATTAAAACAATTTAATATACAATATAATAAAAAAAAAGTTTTTATTACTTTAAAATTTTATTTTTAATTATAATAAAAATATTTTAAAAATAATTCGATCGCAAAATACTCGAAAAAAATAATAATTTTTATCGAAATTTATAATTTTTAATCGCGAAAAAAATCGTTAAAATTTACTAATTAATTAACGTAACTATAAAAATAAATTCGATTACTTTAAAAAACGCTAATATATTTTTTTCTATAAATAAATTTTCTAAAAAATTTATTAAATACTTTTACGTTTTTTTAATAAACTTTTTTTTTAAATACAATCAATTTATATTAAATATTCAAAATAAAAATATAATTACTTTTATAATTTTATTAAAATTTTTACAAATAACAATATCGTTTCAAAAAAAATTAATTTTATAATTTAATTCGTTTGAATTATTATAACAATTCTAAAAAACGTATTTTTTAAAGTCGTAATACTATTTTTAAATAACGTAAAAATTAAAGAATTTTATACGAATTATAATAACAAATTAATATTTTTAAAAATTTATTAATTCGTTTTTAAATATATTTAAAATTTAAATAAAATATTAAATTAAATCGAAAAAATTTAAATTTTATTAAAATAAAATAATTATTATTAATTTTATTTACAATTTTAAAAAACGTTTTTTTAAAAATATAAAAATTATTAAAATTTTAAAATAAAATAAATATAATAATATTTTTAAAATTAAAATTTTTATTAAAATTTGTATTTATTACAAAATATAAATTCAATATTTTAATATTATTATTAAATCGTTATATCGATTAATTAAAAAAAACGAATTTTTCGAATAAAAATAAAAATAAAAAACTATTATAGTATTTTTATAAAACAAATTTATAATAATTTCAATACTTTATAAAATTTATTACGATTTTATTAATAAATAAAAAATAATTATTTTAAATATCGATATTAATTAATAAAATTATAGAAAAATATTCGATTAATATAATAATAAAAAACGAAAACGAGTAATTCGATACGAATTAAAACTTTGAAATATTATTAAATGAAATTATAATACGATAAAAAAAATATTAAAAAGTTTTAAAGTGTTTTCGTAAATTATAATTTTGATTATATAGTATTTATTTTATTCTTAAAACGAATATTAATACGTTCGTCGTTTAATTAAATCGAGTAATAATAGATTTTTTTAACGTTTTAATTATTTATTGATTCGTTTGAATACGATTATTCGATTTCGAAATTAAATATATTAAAAAAAGTATTTATATTATTATAAACAAATTATTTAAAAAATCGCGAATAAAAAACGATAATTTAAAAAATAAATAAATATTAATAAATTTATTATAATTAAATTTAATTATATTGAAATAATTTTAATTTCGATTAAAAAATACAAAATTAATCGAAAAATTGAAAGTAGATCGTTTGTAATTAAAAATAGATACGTAAAATAAAAATATTTATTTGAATTATTAAATTAAATTTGAAAGAATTTTTTTAAATTTGATATTTTTAATTTTCAATTTTCGATATTAATTGTATTTTTCGTATACGTCGTATTAATCGCTTTTTCTAAGATTAATAAATTACTAAATAATAATAATAATAATAATATTATTTTTCTTTTTAATAATAATTATTCGAATTATTTTTAAAATATTATTTAATATTTAATAATTTTAAAACGATTAAAATAATTTTCGAGAATAAAATTTCGTAAATTAATTCGAGAATTTATTAATTATAACGTTCAAAATAAAATACTATAAAAAAATACTATTAAATTTTATTTATTTCGATTTGTTTTAAATGATTTAAAATAATATATAATAATTATAATTGAATTATATAATAAATTCGAATATATTAAAAAAAAAAGTATTTATTATCGAGTAATTAATTAGTATTACTAGAAAAAGTACTATAAAAACGTTCGAGATTTTGTAGTAAATTGTAACGATTATTAATATAAAAGTAAAAAAAAACACGAAAAAGTTTTATATTTTTAGAAAATAGTTTCGTTATTTTATTGTATTGAAATAAATATAATTAAATTTTTGTAAGATAAAATGTTTAATAGTTTGATTGTAATACGAAATAATTTTTTTGATTGAATTAAAATTAAATTAATAAAAAATTCGATTTCTAAAAAAATTGTTAAATTTATTTATAATAATATTATTTGTAAATATAGTATTTTCGATTATATAAAATTGAATAAAAAGTTCGAATTCAAAGAAATTATTATTAAAAAATTGAATAAACTCGAAATTAAACGAATTACTATTTTTATATATAATTCGAAAGTAAATAAAATAATTGAGTGAAAATATTAATTTATTATTATCGTATTAATTATTTTGATAAAAAAAGACAAAAAAAATTGATTAAAATATTTATTAATTATTTTTTTTGTAAATTAAACGATTATTTATAAATTAATTGAATGTACGTTATTTTATATAATTTATAGTAAAGAAATTATTTTATTTGTTAAAATTCGATTTTTTATTTGAAATTTTTTCGATTAAAACGAAATATATAATCGAGTAAAGTTTTTTGAGTTGAAAACTAAATAAATTGAAATACGAAATAAAAATATAGAAAAATTGAAATTAAAAAAAAAATATAATCGCAAATAAAATCAAGTATATTTCGATATTTATTATTAAATACGAAAAAAATTAATTCGAGAAAAAATTTCGTTTTAATATATAATATTAAATTTATTGATTAAAATATATTTAAAAATATTAAATTATTATATAAGTAATTGGATTTATATTAAATTCGTTAAACAAATTAATTAAAAAAAAATTATTTGTTCGAAAAAATAAATAGAATAGTAATTCGAAAATTATATATTGAAAATCATTTAAAGAAGTTCATTAAAAGAAATGAATATTAGAATTTTTTGAATAATAATAAAAACGAGAATATTATTAAATTCGTTGATTTTAATAATAATAAAAATACAAATGTAAAAAAAAAAATAATTAAAGAATTTTGTAATAAATAGAGTATTTAAGAAATTGAAAAAAGAATTGAAATTGTAATTCGTATTTTTGAATTTAATAAAATCAAAAAAAATAAATATATACGATTTTTTGA